>APFE031531833.1:274230-288081 GCA_000404065.3 Pinus taeda
AAAATCAGAACAATAAGTAAATTATCATTTTTAAGCATTCAAAATTGAAAAAACAAAGTTAAAAGTTTTTATGGAAAGTTATCGATATGTTATTATAATCATTTTTTTTATTCGTAAAAAAAATAAATTGGATTTATTATTAAAAAAAATAGGGTTTTGAATATATTTGAATATTGATAAAAAATATTTTTGTGGAATAAATAAATTATATAATTTTCTTAAAGACAAGTATTGAGAAGCTTCGTTTTCTTTTTCTTTCCTTTTTCTTATATAATTATGATAGCTTGAGTGAGATTGTTTAACCATATTAAGGTCTCGATTGAGGGTTTCTTAAACCCTCGATCAAGCATTTTAGTGCTCGATTGAGTTGTTGAGGGCCTAAAAACCTGAATTTTAGCTCCCTTTCTATAGATTTCTCTTCAACACCATTTTGTACCCTAGCAAACTCCAAGGAGAATTTGTCCTTAAGTGGCAGATTTGATAATGTTGGATTTGGGAAGGGACCCTCTATCCAATGGAAAATGAGTTTGAAATATTCAAATTCACGTGATATTTTTATCTAATTTCTTTTAAGAATAATGTTTGATTTTTTTTGGATGGTTTCAAAGGGCCTGAATAAAAATCAATGTAAAATATACACAATGAAAAAAATTCAAAAAATACCACTATCTTCATTTATGAGTCCTCTTCAAAAGGGTACTCTTGGTTTTCAATTTATTTAAATATTTGAAAAAAATATTTCGTGAACACATGTGTCTCCAAAATGCAATTGAAATATTACTTCACCAACTTTAAAAAATAATAAAAATTATGTTTTTGCATAAAAACATATATTTTTAATACGAAAAACTTAGTTCTCTCTGTGTAGATCATGCACACACACACACACACACACATATATTACATATTTTAGACTAATTCATGCTACGTAAACACACACATACCTCTTAAGTTTTCCGAAAATTTGGAAGGACATATATTGCATTTAATAGAAACTTGAGAGATTATACGACACTAATTTTTTTTCCAAAAAATATGATTCAGACAAAAACATAATTCTCTACATATTGTTTTTACTTTGAGGGCTTCAATTCGATAAAAGAGGAAAAACTTGAAAATTCATTGCCACATTTGGCCCAAAAGTGTAACCCATCTTCATGCATTCACACTATTTTTGTTGAGCCCTATGTATGTCATGAAGCGATAAAGGGGAAAGCTGAGGTGATCTCTAGAAATGCCTACAAATCATGTTTCTGATGGTTTCCTTTAGAATACCCATCGAAATTGAGCTTCAAGAATTTTTTTGGGGGGGAGTCTAGGTTGCAGGTGTGGATGTTAAGTTGTGGGTAGCAATGGGAGATGGATGAGTGCTTAGGTGGAGATGCCAGCTCTATAGAATGCGATGTTATGCTTGATGGCTTGCTAGTATTGATCCATCCATGATTGCACTACAATTGTTTCTTGAATGTTCATCCTAATGTGGGTCTAGTTTTTAACCTGAGAAATCGAGTGATTTATATATATTCATCAATTTCACTCTTTCCAAATTCCACATAGAAGGAAACATGGAATTACTTCTAAAATTATAGTAAGTATCAAGTTATTATATACCTGAGATCTCAAATTATCTATCATTTGAGGAATGCTTGAGGAAACCCTATTAGAGTGTCTCATGTTGTTTTCAAGGGCATGCCATAGATGAATAGTGTAGGGGAAGCCTTTGAAGAGATGTTATACATTTTCTTAGGAACTTTAGCATAGAGAACATCCTAAGGGGCCCATAAAGTTTTGTTTTTGGATTTCTTCCCAAGTACATGTTTTTCCTCGAACTAGGAGCCAACAAAATAGGGATATTTTAGGAAAAAAATTCCGTTTCCATATGTTTCTCGATATATTAACCTTTTGGATGGATTTTATATTAGCTTCTAAGTTGTAGGCTTATTTGATAGTGAATTCCCCACAGGAAGTATATCCCCATCAATTTTTTTCCTTTTCATTTGAGATCATGATATGCATTGCTTGTAAATTCTCCTAGAATGTGGTCAAAGTAGCCTCTAATGGTTTAGGATGCCACTCTTCCACTATCAACCATGGTCTCCATGTGGAGGTGGGGTGTTTTGGTTTCCAAAAGTCCTTTACTTTATTCCTTCCTTATGATTGCATGTTGTGACACAACATATTTAGATCGATTAGAACTAGCAGTTTGGGAAGATGTTGCTAAAATTAATATTCCTATAATAAGCCTTATTCACCATCTGTTGTTTCTTAGAAGTGAGGTTGTTTTATTAGATTCATTTATCTTTTTTCCATTTTCCATATAGAAGATCACAATTTCAGGAAGTGAGTACAAATGAGATGTTGAGCTGAGATTTGTTTGGCATATTTTCATAGCCAGATAAGCTTCCATATGTCCTTTCCACCCTTCATCTAGCCCCACCAACCAGAGCCCATTTTTTCTCAAGTGCCCCACTCCCCCCGCCCAACCAAAAAGAGGAAGGAGTGCTACATGTTTCAAATTGTGTAAACGATTAAGGAGAGCTCAATGAGCACAAAGAAGAAGTAGATTGGAAGCACCTGAAGGATCGATTGAAGTAAAACAATTTTTCTAGCTAACTTGAGTGAATGGAAGATCTAGCTCACAATTTTCCCATTGTTTTCGTATGATGTATCTCCAAATAATTTTCTTAAGGTAGCTATTAGTGAGGAGCGCAACGAGATATTTTTCAAGGGTTTTGGTTATTTGTTTATATAGAGCCATTGTAGTGTTAAAGAAGAATATTTGAGATTTTTATTTGTTTACATCCATATCTGAAGGGAGATAAAATATTCAAGCACTTGATAATTCCTCATTCTTCTTGAATCATCAGTGTGCCCATACACATGGTGGCATCTACAAATTGTTGATTAGAAATGGAGAGATCCTCCCCAAAGAGGAAAAGACCCTTGGTCCTCTAATTAGAGAAAACTAATTTCAATGATCTTACCAATCCTTATTCCACAAAGATGAAGAGGAAAGGGGAGAGAGGATACCTTGGTGTATTTCCCTATCAGTGGTGTAGAGAGTCAATGGGGATTTATTTAGGAGCACATATAAGAAGGTTGAGGAGATGAGTGATTTAATCTAGCTAATTGAATCATTATTGAAACCAAAGGAAATAAGGATATGGGTTAAATACAACTAATTGAGCTTGGAAAAGGCTTTTGATAAGTATAATTTGAGCAACATACTAGGTATTTTGGAGGTCTTGAGGGAGTGGATGGTTTCATGAGCTGTCATGATTCCATTTAGGAAATGTCTCCCTTTGATGTAGCCTAACTAGTTAAGAGAGATAAGAAGTGGAAAAAGGGGTTTGAGTTTGTTGGCGATTATTTTGGTAATTATCTGTTATACTACACTGCAAAGGTTTATAGGCTAGAAACAATTAGGGTCTTCAACATTTCATTTTTTAGGGAAAATCATGAAGAAAGTAGCACTAAGTGATTTGAGGATAGTGCAGGATCTATATGACACTTCACTTTCTTTCTAAATTTCTAGACCAGTGATTTCTAGCAAGCTTGAAAGAACTCCACTATAAATCCATTAGGTTCAGGAGCCTTGTATTTATGCTTAGATTTGACCATGGCTTCAATCCCTTACATAGTGATCCTCATGGAGAAAGGTGTCATTATGCATGCCTATAACCATAAGTTGTATATATTGTATATTTTTTTTAATAGTTGGATCCCTTTGGAGTTGAGGGTCTGCTACATTATTTTTGTAAAATTGGATGAGCTCATGCACCATGTCTACATGGTAGTAGGGATTGAGGCCTTTCAAAGTTTGAGTGAATATATTTCACTGAAATGACTATGATGTTGCATTGAGTTTTTAAAGAAGGTAGTGTTTCCTTCTCCATTCTCTAACCATAAAATGCGTGATTTTTTCTTCTAGAGCATATATTCTTATTAGTGTTGCTCCTCAAGCTATTTGAGGAATCATGCTTCTTCAAAAATTAGTTCATATGATCATCCTTGAACTAATACTTGTTGCTAGATGGATTCCATATGGAATTCAAGATCTTTCTTGTTAAGGGGAATGTAACAAAAGTTTCCCTTATTATATGATTCAAATTAGTTTTTTATGTGTTTATTATTTTTCTACAATCTATAGATGGTCATTCCTTCGATGCTATTTTCTTTGAGCCACAATTTTTTAATTTTTTCCTAAAATTGTTGTTGTTGGATCCAAAACGTTTCCATACAGAATTGTCTATTCCTTGGGCATGCCTTATATAACACTCCTTTCCATCCCCTTTTTTTTCTCAGGATGTGGGAGGTGTTATTTTTGACTCTAAAACAACCTCCAAGTTCTATTATGAGGATTGGTTACAAAAATATTGTTTTACAATTTCTTCAAATATAAAAAAGATGCCACCGTTGCTTTCATTTTTTCAATAGTTTTCTAGTCATATAAATTTTATCTCAAGTTGACTCTCAGATTGAAAGTTATGCACTCTTGAAGTTTCACCAATTAGATAAGGCCATATTAACATTGGGCTACCACATGGCCTCCATGTGGAACTGCGACATCAACATGACATAGATCTGTATCATCAAGTTTTTGGAACATGGCATCCACATATGGGCCACATGGAAGTGTGATGTCAGTTAAATTGGGGTCCACGTCATTAATGGGCTCCTACATGGCAACTATGTGGTCCCTATCATATCCCTCAGACAAGGGTTCCACTTGACACTTCCCCATCTTGTTTTGTGTCATTTTCCCATTATATTCAGTTCATAGTTAATCCAATTTTACAATGCAATGCACCCCTTCTACACTTCCAGACCTCTATATTTTCAAACCATAACATATCTAGTGTAAGACCCACAAAATGGTATCTAGCTTACCACCAGTTCAGTCCTCTACAACATTCAACACCCTCATCACTATTTCTTTCTTTGCTAACGCAAGAGTTGAACCTTCTATTTCATTAATAAATTACAAAATTTAAATCTATCCACAAAGAGTTGTGGACCAAGGAAGAGACCCACAAACTAAACATAGAATAGGCGTGAGGCAAAAGCCCCTACCCCGAAAAACCCAACTTCTAAACTCTTAAAATCAAAACAAATGGAGCTTGCATCATAACCATAACAATAAGCCTCCCACCTATGACAAAATTCCTCTCTCCAAGAAAAAGGAGCGTTAACTCTTCCCACCAACTTCCAGACATGTCGCTTTAATCATCACCGTTGAGCCTGCTGACCCAATCCAACAGTAGAGGACTAAATCGCCCAATTAAGAAGCACTATACTTACCCACCTAGACAACCAACTTGCACAATCAATCGCAATCGTCGAACCACCTCGCTTGATCTAACGACAGAGGTTCATATCATGCCGGCCAATATCACTGAACTTTAGTGTGTGATTAGGGCAGTATTATAGCCAACCCCACTGCCACATGTAGCCTACTGTATGTAATCGCTTCAAAAATGGAAATACCATTTCTTGCTTACGAGGCCTGCGATCGCCAGAAAACTGCCCCGGACCTGGTATATCATGCATGGGTGGAAAACCCAATGTATTATGACCACTGGTAGTGCCCGGGTTCCTACCTTCCATTTTTTCTTCTCCTCCCAAACTGAGGAAAGAAGAAATTCCCACTGAATTTCCTATCTTCGAAGAACCAGAGCCACTCGCCTGGCTGCCGCCTGGAATCGCTGAATTAACCGGACTCCACCTCCTTGGCTCTACTCCAAAACATGAACCCATCTTCATCTACCTGGTCATTCCAAATCGCTTTTAACCTACTCTGAGGAAATTCTTGCTAGGTCATCGCAATCTCTAATCACACCTTGATTGGCCAGAAGATCCGCTAATTTATTGGCCAATCTTCAGACATGTTTAAAGCTAAATGTATGAAGGATCTGGAGGTGTTGTTGAATCCATTGATAGCCCTAGATCAGCCTCCAGTTCCTTGAGACATTTTCCAGCTTTGTTCCCCAGCTGATCCTCTTAACCAATTTGATGATTAACTCAGAATCGGTTTCAACTATCACATTTTGTCGGTTATCCTATTCCAGGAAATCTAAACATTGCTCCATAACCATCAATTTTGCCATGTTATTGGTGGCTTTCCCTAAATGATAGTAGAATATAAAAAGGACACTTCCATTCTCATCCCTTAACACTCCTCCATAACTAGCAGTACCTAGGTTGCCATTAGAAGCCCCATCAATGTTGAATTTCAAAAAGCCCTTAGGGGGAGGATGCCAGAAATCTTGCTTAGAATCCAGGAAGAATACAGTCTTATCCAGTCCCTGAGGAATAAGTCCTTACAATCCCAACTCACTGAGAATTTTCAAATCAGCAACTGAAGGTGGGTTCTTAGGGAGGGTTCACACAATAGTGTCGATCGTTTCCTTGAGTTGATTTAAGCTCTGCTCAAAAAGTCATTGGGAAGGCTTCTTTTCATTCTTGAAGATTCTATTGTTTTGTTCTTTCCAGACATTCCAAATTATGAAGCTTGGAATGATGGCCCATGTTGAGCCAAGAATTTCATTATATGAAATGTTTCTTCTCCATTTGTTTAGGGTATTGATGATACTTCTTTTGTCCCTATCAATCTGTTGGAAAATGGTGGCAAAAGAATCGCACAAACTAGAGGTGAAAATGCAGTTGTTGAGAAGGTGCTCCACAGTTTCCTCTTGGGCTTCACAGAGTTGATATCTGGAAGGCCCCACAATACTCCTCTTCCTAATATTTTCCCAATTCATAATTTTCCTATGTTGAACCAGCCACATGAAGAGTTTAATTTTCATCTAGCTTTGACGTCTCCATAGGCCTTGCCAAATCTTATCTGAAGCTTAAGAGTTAAGATCAAGGAGAATGAGTTTAGCTTCCTTGAGATTAAAGGCTCCCTCATTATTGTTTCCCCATCTTAGCTGGTCTTGCCCCTCTGACCTCAAAATATTCCTTTTTTCTACCATTTTTTTTAGACTCTCTACTTTAGCCTTCAGGGGGTTTTCATCCCTAAAATCAAAGTTCCTCCAAGTTCTCCATTTTCCCATACTGTTGGTTTGATCCCAAAAGTCTTTTACTTTAGATAACCCTTTGGTATCTGTCTCTTCCTTGAGATCCCTCAAATATTCTTTTAATAAAATAGCCTCTTGTTTCCATCTATCCTCCCAGAATAGGGCTACGTTTCCATCTCTGATTTCCCAGAAACTATTTCCTTGGACTAAGCCCCAGCTATCCCATGCCTTATTCCAAATGTGTGATCCCTTTCTATATCCTGACATTCTTATTATATCATTGTTTTACCAATTGCTGGCATATTTTTCTTTCCATAACCTAGCCCACTGGGCCTATGGGTCCTTTACCCATCGCCACCATAATTTAGCTCCTAAAACCTTGCTTAGAATCTCAAGATCATCTAATCCAAGCCCTCCATAGTTTTTAGGTTTGCAGATTTTTTCCCAAGCTACCAAGGCCCATTTATTTTTTTCTTCCCCCTTGCCCCAAAGAAAGTCTCTTTGTATGGATTTGAATTGATGCAGGACTCCTATTAGTTCTAGGAGAGCTGAAAGCATGAAGACTAGGATTGATTGTAGTACAGCCTTGGTTAGCACCAACCTGTGGAGCGATAAAAAGGTGTCTTTTTAACTCCTAATTACCTTCACATTAATTGTCAACCCAGGGACGACTTTTTATTTCAAGAGTGTACTCAGTCTGAGGCAGCTATTTACTCAAGAGTAATGTTATGAAAGATGTAGTACAGTGCTCAAAATACAAGAGTAAATGGATGCTCAAAATGAGATCTACTTACAGCAAAGCACTTTAAGACTTAAATTATGCATTCAGAAAACTACATCAAATGATCAGTCAAGGGTACAGTAACAGTAACTCATCCCTTTGTAAGCTGATGTAGCTGAAGATAATTAAGGAACAAATCATCAATATGGGAACTAGACAACAAATGTCAATGCCCACTATAGTTTCAGATCATTCTTCACACTAAAGCAAACATAATGCGAATAACAGGAAATGGAATCGCAGCTAGGAAATGTAACAGCAATTGAATTCAACAAGCAACAACACCTTAGTCTACAAGAATAAATGCAACAATCGTGTTCTACAGGAATCAAATAACACCCTCTACTCTAAGAATAAATCAGACATCACACGGAAATAGAATGGCAACTAATTAGAAATGAAATATAGGACAACGCTTAGAGCCTACGGTGCTGAAATAAATAATACACACAGCATACAGAGATATTAAGAAAAACAGTAATTTGAGTCTCATACCGCAAGTATTAATCCTGGTTAGAAAGGGTAACGATTACAATTCATAATGGAACCACAATGTCAATTGAACAACAATCGTATGAAGTATAAACCATAGACAAATACAGTAATACCAGCTTAAGAAGGTTACAACTTGATTACTCTGCAATTAAACAACAATATCATTATGTAGAGAATAGCAATGTTACATTAACAACTTTAAAGGAATAGCAATACGTTATAAGATCCGAATGCACATTACGACTTTCTTATTGCAGAGAATGATATATGAAATATAACAGAGATGCAATATAAGATAACAAAACACACCAGATTACCAATTCAAGTTGATAATACATACCACGCATAAACCAAAAATATAATATACAGCAGTAGTAGCATACTCCACCAGGGGTCGGGTCCTTAGCCGCCAGCGGATGCTGCTGGGTTACCTCAGGATCAACGATGGAATGGCAACCAAATTTATATTAAAATATCAAAGCAGAGTTATAGTGGATTACAACAAGAAACCTCTCCATCTCCCAGCCATTATCCATTCTCTCTGCCATCCTCAATTCTGAATCTCTAATTCATCCTCAATTCTCCACCATTTTTTCATCCCTTTTCCATCCCCATCTCTGATCTCTTTTTTCATTTAAATAGAGAGAGATTAGAGAGAAGTTACAATAGAGATAAGTACAACATGATTTATATTACAAAATTGGTTTGCCTCTAACCAATTGATCAACAAGAAAATATATTCCCATTCAACGTTTAACAAGAACAAGGCGAATTTGGTCTTTATAGCTGAGATTTGGAGGACGGCCGCAACAACAAATCTAAGAAAATCATGCTCAACGAACCCTGTATTTTTCTCAGTACAAGCCAAATTTGGGTAAACCATTCTTTGATAAAGTTAATTGGGTCCGTTCTGGACAAAACCCATGTTCCAGATTTTCCAGATTCATCTTCATTTGCTCAGAATATCAACCGCAAAACTGTCACTCCTTATTCCAACGAAATTCTGAGTTGGCACTTTTAATGATCAAATCTTCAATCTGGAAATTACCTTGGAGGATAAAAATGGTGAATAATGTTACAACCAATTTATTAAAACTATCATGGATAAAATCATGCATAATCATTAATTTATTAGAAATAAAAGAAGATAAATAATATTCATCCACAAGAGCATAAATCATTTATAAAATGGATTTAAATGATAAATTATAACAAATGATATAATAGAGAAGAGTAAAAATGGATGAAATAAGTGTTACAAAGTGGTCGTATTCATGGCCCAACACAACCTACCAACCTGATTTAATGATCTAATAGTCCATTTACTGATTTTGTCTCGCAATTTGTTCATCACTGGTTCCCAGTTGCTCTTGTGTAAAGGTTTGGCCATTAGAGGAACCCCAAAGTATTTTGAAGGGGGGATCTCCCTTTGAAAGCCCAAAATTTTGGAAATATTTCTCTGAATAGCAATGTGAGTATTAAAGAAAAAAATCTTAGATTTGGAGAGATTAACTTCCATACCTAAAGCCATGGAAAATTCTCTCAGGATTTGCTTATAAGCTAGAGCTTCTTTGACCATGGGGATGCCCTGCAGCATGCTATTATCAAGAAATTGTTGATGAGTTAAGGCTTGACCATCTTCAGAAAGTTGGATGCCTTTGACTTTACCAACTATTTTAGCATTCTTGATAGATCGATCCTACCCTTCCATCATGAGTATGAAGAGAAAGTGAGAGAGTGGATATCCCTGCCTGAGGCCTCTTGAAGGAATAAAAGTCTCCAAGGGAGATCCATTAACAATAATTGAAAAGCAGGGAGAAGTTACTAGGGCCATTACCCATCTGATCTAGTTATGATCAAACCCAAAAGCAATGAGAACTTTTCTGATATAGGTCCAGTTCAGCTTATCATAATCTTTGGCTATATCTAATTGCATGATCATTCCAACTTTCATGTTGATTGTCATAGATTGCACCACCTCATGAGCTTGAATTATGTTGTCGAGGATTTGCCTACCTTCCACATATCCAGATTGTTCAACTGACACTAGAGAAGGAAGAAGAGGTTTGAGTCTATTGGCCACAACTTTGGATATTATCTTGTAGACAACATTGCACAAGGCAATGGGTCTAAACCTATCAAGAGTTTGAGCCAATTCCTATTTAGGGATCAGGGAGGTAAAGGTTGTATTAAGCACCTTCAATATAGTCTTGTCCCTCCTGGAGTCTTCCACAACGTTTAGAATGTCATGCTTTACTATATTCTAGCAAGCTTTAAAGAAATCTACATTGAAACCATTCGGGCCTGGTGCCTTACCATTTTGCATTTCTTTTAGGACCTCACTCACCTCCTCTTTTATCACTGATCCGTTAAGGTTGAAGTTGTCCTCTCTGCAAACCAGCTTGGGTATATGTCTTGATATACCCCTAATGGATTGCTCTCTGTCTGAATAGGTTTCATGTTCCTGTGCAATACCATGAAAGTGCTAAACTAGCACTGCTTCTATTTCTTCATAAGAATTGAGAAGGTTACCTCCCTCATCCTTGATCGAAGAAATCTTGTTGTGAGGTCTATTTTCCATAGTGGATATGTGGAAACATCTAGTGTTACGTTCTCCTTGTTTTAGCCATTTCACCCTAGATTTTTGCCTCCAAAAAATCTCCTCTTGTTTACATAAGTTCTCCCATTCTTGATGATATTTGGTTGCCTAATCACTCCTATCTTTATCAAAACCCTCCATGATAAGGGTTTGGTTGAGCTCCTACATTTTTCCTTCAACAGATTTTTTTGCTACAAAAATATTTCCATATTCCTTCTTGTTCCATTCCTTGAGCTTGAGTTTAATATGTTTGAGTCTTTTTTGAGGAAGGAACATTCTTGTGCCCTAAATTTTCAAATATTATGCCCACCAGATGGCTTTGTTGTTGCTGAAATCTGGGTGGGAGAGCCAGATGTTTTCAAATCTGAAAGCTCTATTCATGGGGTTACCAATGCCCTGAATTTTCAATTGTACCAGCCAGTGATCAGATCCTCCAAGGGTAGAAATCTAGCAGCTACGTCCTTGTCCTTGAGCATGAGATCCTCTGAGACTATGAATCTATCTAGTTTGGAGGCCACTTGAGATTCTCCTCCTCCTTTATTGTTCCAAGTAAAAGCCTCATTATTCATTACTGTTAGCATCTAAATCTGCCTTAGGCTGAAGGAAGGCAAAACTCAGGGTAACCACAAACCACGCTCAGTCTGGTAGCTAGCCCCACCAGAACAAGAGAGGGCTCTCTCCGTGTCATGCTCAGTGAATAAAAAAATAATATGGTCTGAGATGACTTACAGTGAATATTGATTTTAGGCTAGGTAAATAAATATGGAAACAAGAAGCAATTTTTTATAAATGATTGAGTTTCTGGGATATATGGGACCAACAAACAGTATGAGTAGAGAATTTAACACAAAGGCAGAGATTACTTCGTGAGGCAAGACAGGCGAAAAGTCTAGCAATTAAATTTGAAATAATTCGGAATGGAAAGATTGTTTAGGAGGGTGAAAGGGGCATAAACACATGAATCCTTTTCAACAAAAGAAGAACACATAACGTGAAACTTTCCCACAGGCAGAGCAATAAACATGAATTCTACCTTATCTTACTTAGAAAATTTCACTGGAAATGAATATGAATGAACTGTGAAACATAACAAAATACATATGAAACATAAAGAGAACACATTTGCTACACTCACACCATATGAATCTCATGAACCAGAGCCACTGCCTTTCATTAATTCTCTGTCAAAATATACAATGAAGAACTGAGTTTCTCTCCCATAGTCTCCCAGAAATTACAACCAACCCTTTGCAAATGGTTTTGCATACAATAAATAGACTATGCCATTGGGAAATAGAACGACCCAGAGTTGGGGAGTTTTTCAAATCGTTACAAACTGGAAATGGAAAGCCAACCATTAGTGACAAGTGAAACATTACAAAAATGATAAATTGCTTGCGTGACTACTCGCCTTTCTTTGCCACTTGGATAGAAGCCAAACTTTAGTGAAAATATTCTTTAAACTTTTCCTTAGGTGCCAAAAAATTTGTAGTGTAAATGAGCAGGCCCACTTGGAGAAAGTCACGAATTGAAATTTCGCGGAGCAGAAGTGATTTTGGCCTTTGGGTCTATATGCGCCACGCCGAAAGCTATATGCACCGTGCCACAATGGAGGTAATTTTGGGGTACCTGCGGAAGAACAAATTCAGTCCAAATGTACTTGTTAGAAATCCTTGTCTGTCTACTTCCCAACCCAAGTGGAATTTCTGAATTTGGTGCCCATTTTCCACTCCAAAACTTCAATCTCCCAAGACTGCTTCCTATGTGTCAAAATAGGGGCAGAGAGGTCATTTTTTGAGTGTTTTTGACCTCCTGGGGACTCAAAACTTGCCCAAAATTCTTGGCCATGCACCAGCAGTCATGATTTTTCATGTTGAATCCAAAAATGCAAACCATCTTGAGTTGGAGCTCCCAAACCTAAGCGTCGCACCAGTGGCACGACGCACAGGGAGAAAAACCCTATTTTGTGCCCAAAAATTTGTCACGTGACCAAAATTGCCCCAAATTTTTTTAAATTTGGGCAAGAGATCCACTATGAAGTGTTATGCTGGTCCACAGAGGCTTCAGCCAAGATTTGTACCTGATCTTGCTCTTTTTTCCTCTTTTTTCTTTGTGTCGCTCTCCTCAATTTCACCTTCAGACTCCTTATCGGAGCATTTGAACTCATGTTCCATGCCCTGTAGTGATAAACCATCCACCTCAATATGGTTTTGTCCTTGTTGGGATTCTTTAATAGCCTCTCAAGGTGGATGTTGATACGCTCGAGCCAAGAATCTCGATCATTGCTAATCTCTTGCTCCAATGTAGTTAGCTCAATTCTCCTATGTTGCGCAACTTGGCAATTCTCGCAGATGTTTTGCAGCTCCATGATCTCATGCCAGTCTTTGAGATGTTTGTTCCTCTACTCCAAATACCTGATAATCCAGTTAGCCCTCTCCAAATTGAGAGGCAAGGCTTAGATCTCTGTTTGCTTCTCCTGGATGGTCCTCCTAAGTTTGGCACTCTCCACATCTGTATCATCATCATGAATGAGGATGAAGTCGGCCTCTTGTTCACCTGATGGCCCCTCGTCATGCATGGGCCTCTTGCCCTTGTCCTATACCTATGTTGCCGATGTCGGAAGCGAGGCCCTTTCCACCCAGGGTGAAGATAACACTCGCTTTGCTGCTGCAAACAAATGTCTATTGCCTCTCTGATAGGTGATGAATACTAGCATAGTAGTGGTCTCATGGCACTCATACTGATGAGAAGGACCACCTATCTCATGTTCAACCTGTGATAATACCTGTGAAGTGCTGAAGAGGTCACGGGATAATCCTAGTTGATGATCCACCAAAAACTTAATTAGAGAAAAATGATAAACATTGTTAAGTTGCTGCTGAGGGGTTTTGTGCTGCATGAAGGTGTTCATCCTCTCTATGTTCCTGCAAATGAAATATGGGATGTTCATCATCCGT
>APFE031531833.1:298827-328231 GCA_000404065.3 Pinus taeda
CACTTTTGTGATGTCTCTGGGGAGCCTGTTTTTCCGAGGATGAATCACTTTGGGTTTCTATCTCATACTCTGATGAATGCTCAGATTCCATGACTGTTGTGTATGGACTGTGCTTGGACTGCCCTTTGATGATGGTATGAAACTATGTGTTGTTGTGATCTCTTCCACCAAGGGGAACAATGCAAAAGGGACTGTTAGGAAGGGGAATAATATGATGGGATTAGGGGTTATGGGGAGAAATTTTGTTTAGGGACATGTAGGAAGGTTTGGGGATTTTATAAGGTAGGGTTTTGGGGTTTTACATTGACAAATGAGTGGAGGGGATAGGGAATAGGGGTTTAGTAATGTTTTAGGGTAAGGTAAAAATTGGGAAAAATAGGATAGGGGGCAAGGGAACTATGGAAAGAAGGGAAGAGTGAAAGGGAGGAGGAACCTTGGCATCCACACAACCATTTTGCAACCCTAAGAGCAATGGCTTTGATGATTTCAAGTGGTAGGGTTTAGGCATTTTTATTTCAACTATACACGGCCATAAACCATCATCACATTCACAAAAATTGATGAGCAACCAATATGTAGACCCTACCTAGTAATTGGAAGGGATTCAAAGCGATTTGTTGCAAATTTGGAACAAATTCAGGCCTTTGTGGGTGTGCGCCGCGCAGCAAACCCAGTGCGCCACGCTCTGTGTGTGTGTCACGCCCATGTAGTTTCACCACTATGGGGTCACGCCCTGTGCGCCGTGCTCTCTATGTGTGCTGCACTCCTCTGTGTGTGTGACACGCCCTTGAAAACACCTCCAACCTCACTCAAAGCACTCGCAAGTTCTCCCAATCACTTTGCAATGTTTCTCTATAACCTTGGTATCCACAATGACATTTTTTCTTGTGGGAATCTTATATAAAGACATTGGAGTCATGGGTTTAATATTTGTTTCTTCAAAACCCACTTTGATAATGTTTTATTTTGGCTCTTTTTCTTGATTTAATTCAACTCTGTATTTCACTTTTCCCTTTGAATTTTTAGCTAAAATGACGAAATTTTTGGCACTTTTTGTTGGGGTCGCATGACATAGCATTTGGCCAAGGAAACCACGACTGCGCCTAAAGAGAAACTGGAGACTTTTTTGAAAATTATCACAAATGACACACTGTTTGACTTTTCTTCAAAACAAAGTTTTGAAGAACAGTCGTAATCTGTCAACATGACGATGAAAATCTTTGAATCACAACTTTGTAAGGTCCTCCCTCTAGCCTGCATGGATTTATTGGACATGGTCGAAGACAAAATTGACTAATCCCTAGACCTAATGACTGAAAATGACTCTCATCCATTAAAATATCGAAAATTGACTGTCATGGACTTTAGTGAAGATTGATGAAAAGACCTAAGCCAGCAGGTGCCAGACATTAGGGGAAATGAATGACAAAACCTTTCTGTCAGATGATAGCATGCCCCTAGCAGAATGAAACTGAGTGAATGGAGCGAGACTCCTAAAAATGAAATGCAGAAAGAGTTTTTATCTCTGATGGAGGAATGACAAGACCAACTCTAACAATTACTATATCCACTAGCTTCATATTGTCTATGAAGCTTTGAAATGCACAAGAGTCTTTATTTAGAATTCCGGTACCCCCTTTTTCTCCGACAGTGATTTGATCATATTGAAATCACCCCCAATGATCTAATGGATTCTCGCATGTCTTTCCCTAAGATCCTGCAAGGAATCTAGAAGCTTGAGTTTTCCATCCATTCTTTCGGGGCCATATACATTCGTGACCAGGTAAATATCCTTATCTCCCACTGGTTGAATGACCACTAAAAGATAATCTCTAGATGCCTTTGCATCTATAATGTCAATTTTTTGGGGGTTCCAAAGCGTGAGAATGCCTCCTGCTGTATTCTCCACTTTGACTTCCAGAAACTCAAATCTATTGAGCCATTTTCTGTGAATTCCTTTTATTTTTTGAATGGAACATTTAGTTTCCTAGATGAAAATCACATTCGGTGTTGTTTGTTTCATCCTATTACTAAGTAATCTTTGTTTTCTTTTATTGCCTAGACCCCTAATATTATAAGAAATGAACTTCATTATTAAAGATTTGTAAAGGAGTAACTGGATAGGTCTTTGATCTTACCTAATTCTTTCATTAGCTTTCCACATTCCATCAAAATCTCATGCTACTTTTTTCTGCCTCTTTTATTTCTTGGGTTTCTAGATGTTAATCTTGGTGTGGTTTTCATAGCTTTCACACCTTCGTTGCCCTATCTTTTATTTTCCCTTTGCTTTCCCAGTCCTATGGTCTGAGTTTTCCATATGAACAGTTGTTGCACTCTATTAAACTCCTGTGGAGGTAACAAAGCCACTCCCTCCCTGGTTCCTTGTTTCAAGGATCCTTCTAGATCTAGATTCTCATTCTCAAGAATCTCCTGAAGTTCATGGTCTTCCATTTCCATCTCACTCTGTGTCACTTCCTAGTCCATCTCCGATTTTGTGTCACTCATCATTTCTTCTTTCTGTTTATTGATTTTTTGTGTTTTCTCATCATTGTCTCCATTCTCCTCCCACACTGGACTACCTCCCTTGGCCTGATCTACTTTCGTCATCAGCTCTTCCTCTTCTAGTGCTTGAAACCTGTTTTGGCTAGCCAGTTGCTTTTCTGCTTGAAGTGGCTTCAATCCCCTTTTTTCCCTTTTACATTTTGGACCACTTTATGAAATCTTTTAGTATCTTTCATGGTGTTGGTTTTACTCTTGTTTTTTGTTTTACTGGGAGGGAAATCTCTGAATAGGTGTCCATTCTTATGGAATTTGCAACATCTGAATGGAATGTGTTCATAATCCACTGTTTGTACCCATTCTTAATCAAACACTTCCAAGATTACCTCATCTGGCAGAGCTCATAAAAGGTCCATCTCCACACATATTCTTGCAAAGGATGTGTATTTTCCATTTCTGGTGGCTTTAGAAGCTTTGACAAAATGCCCTAACTTATTTCCTATGGCAGATAAGGAATCCAGTTTCCAATAATCCAAAGGTAGAGAGTAGAGTCTAACCCACACCGGGACCGAGGTAAAAGTTTCTCGTTTTGGGACAAAATTCATAACCCATGGTCGCATGTACAGGCCTACAACTACATAAAAATAGGGCCCTCCTTCAAATACTCTATCCTTATCTTCAATATTTGCAAAGACTACAGTAAAGAATTCCTTTGACCCAAGATGTAGTTTTATGCTTCCTTTTGGTTTCCAGTGGTATTTAATCCATGTTTGTAAAGCTTTTTTGATGGACCATAAGCCCCTGAATTTACAAATGATTGCATATGTTTGCATGTGGTCCTTATGCGCCTGTAGAGAAAGATCATTCAAAACTACTCTGGGCATGATTTTGGTTTTGGGCTTGCATGGTCCCTTTTGTGTTTTGTCTTTTTCTCCCTATTTCTTGTCCACTTCCTCATTTTCTGTAGTGTTTTTATTCTCTCTAGATTTAGAGCCCTCCTGCTCCTCTTCCCTGTTTCCTTGCCTTCCATATGAAGGACCTTTGTTATCTTCTATTGGTTTTCTACCTCTGTTGGCCACTGCCTGCTTGTAGGAGGGAGTGGAGCTCCCTCCTTTACGTCCTTCCATGGAGAAAAAACTCTGCAAGCCTGTAACCCTAGCTCAATAATCGTCGCTCTCCACTCACTTCCGATGTTGATTTTACTCAACCCTCATCACTATTTCATTCCCCAAATTCAATGCTCATTCAGTGTAATCCAACCTTGATTGAAATACATCCCATCACATGGTATCTGGGCCATGGTGTATTTAGGCCTCCCTAGAGGTTTACGCCCTTGCCACACCCATATTCCAAAATCTCTAGCTCCTCCAAAAATTATTCTATCCTTAGATTCATATGGAGCTTCCTGTATATTCTTGATCTGGCTCACCTTTGAATTCCTTGGATCCACGATGTGACCACATCTTGAATGGGAAATCTAGTTTGGATGAGATACAAATCTCATCCAAAAGAAACACCCCATGCCAAGAAAACCCCAGATGTTATCAACACATAAAAAGGACAAGTCTAGCATTGTGTTCGTCTGACCTCCACACAAGGTGCATAACCTTGCAACCCCTAGATGACTAAATTACTCGATTTCTACGGTAAGACAAAAATGGAAATTAATGAAATTTGGGGATTTTTACAAGGATTTCTTAAGATCAAAATAATATACCTAGAACACCAACTTCTTGAAGATGAAGCCTAGGGCCTAAGAAAAGGGTCATTAGGGGAATTTTGAGGTCTAAAATGGGCCTCCTATGAAAAATGTACAAACAAAATAAACTTTATAAGAACCAATAGGATTTAAGATGATGACGTCAACCATGGGGGATGATTCATCATTTTTGGAGTAAAAGCGTAAAAATATTAAAAAATAAAAAAACTACTTCTTCAACTTGTATTTTAAATTTATCTCCCTAAGGTTTTACTAAAATTTCGAGTGGGTGTTCTCATTGGATGCAAAATTTAATTCCTTGTCCGAGTACCCATGTTGCATACTTTCGATGGACCCTGCTACACGAAAAATGAGAAATACATGAAAAAGTGTGATTGCAATCATGTTTTCCATGTATTTATCATTTTTCATGTAGTAGGGTCCATCAAAGTTATGCAACATGGGTACTTCTTGGATAAGGAATCAAATTCTACATCCAACGAGTGTTGTCGCTCGAAATTTGAGTAAACCCATAAGGAGATAAGTTTAAAATACGAGTTGAAAAAATACTTTTTTGTTTTTTCCCTGTAAAACTTGATGATGTAATCTAACCTTATTTTATTATTTCCACTATTATTTTATAATTGCCTTAGGAGGCCCATTTTAGATGTCAAAATTCACCTAATTTCTAGGGCTATTGTTCCATATTAAAATAAGGAATTTTAGGCTATTACAATTGATTGTGATACCTAGTTACAACAAATAAGTGCATATAAACCCATAAAAAGCATCATATCATTCATACCCATAGTGCATATAAATTAAACTCATGTAAAATTACCTACAAACTAGGTCATAACAAGGAACTGATCAAACTCATAAATAGATAAGTTAACTGATAAGTTATGAGATGAAAAGTTTTCTAAGAGAACTTCAAATAATGAGTCACAATCATGCAAGTGATCCTAAAATTCATGAAGATGGAAACCAATACACCATTGAACATAGATTACCATCTTAAACAAGTAATATAGCTAGTTATTTATGAATATATAGTGATTGAGGGATCCATTCATGAATGATATAGAACCATATATCAATCATTATGATGTTAAACATAATCATCACTTTTAAACCTAATAATTATAATTCATTTTACTTATCTAAGTGAGTTGTATTTGCTGAAAATTGGAGGGAATTCCACTCTCCACCTAACCATAGGATGACTATGTTGTATTCTCTCTTGCATTCGACCACCCCTAATTTGGATATGGAGTCTTAGGGGATGATTATACGAGCAGAAAATTCAAACCAATGGTTTGGTAATATGCTTGGGAGATGGAGTCCACTGTGAAAGTGGCTAATCAACTATTGTTTGGTATTAATCACCCTAGTGACTCAGTTATTCTATGGATTTCAAACGCAAGGGATTCACCCAAATTATAGAGGAGGAGTGTGTTGTTCAATTTTTGGGTATTAAATTCCACTATGAAGGTGGTCCATTAGCCAGTTTCAAGAACTTAGTAAGCACTAAGTGGTTCATCCTCCTAACTACAAGAACCTACATGTTTATCCCAGGAATTGATTACAACATGAAGGTGGTTTTTCAGCTAATTAGCAAGAACTTAGTAAGCACTTAGTGTTTTAAGAACTACTGTAACAACCCAGTGGTTTAATGAATGAATTGGTTCCACTATGAAGTTGGTTCATCAACAACTTATCATTAGAGAAATTTTGAGGTCTAAAATGGGCCTAAAAACAAAAATGTGCAACCAAAACCAACTTTATAAGAACAAATAGTATTCAAGATGATGATTTCAACCATGGATGACGATTCACTATTTTTGGAGTAAAAAAGTAAAAAGATTAGAAAAAAAACAATTAAAAAAATTACCTTTCAACTTGTATTTTCAACTTGTCTCCCTACAGCTTTACTCATATTTTGAGTGGGAGTAGTCATTGGATGCAAAATATAATTCCCCATCGAAGGAGTACCCATGTTTCATAGTTTCGATGGACCCTGCTACACGAAAAATAAGAAATACATGAAAAGCGTGATTGCATGATTGCAATCACACTTTCTTATTTATTTCTCATTTTCCATGTAGCAGGGTCCATCGAAAGTATGCAGCATGGGGACTCCTTGGATGAGGAATTAGATTTTTCATGAAATGAGTGCTCCCACTTGAAATTTGAGTAATATCATAGGGAGATAAGTTGAAAATAACAATTGAAAATCTAGTTTTTTCTTTTTTCCCTCTAAAATTTGATGATGTAATGTAATATTATTTTATTATTTCCCTATTATTTTAGAATATTCCTTAGGAGGCCCATTTTAGACATCAAAAATTCTCTAATCAAAAAATTAGTGAGCATTATGTGGTTCATTCACTATTGTAAGTACCTAATTGTTTAATCCAATCATGGAACTGTACACCAGCAACACAAAC
This sequence comes from Pinus taeda, assembly GCA_000404065.3. Classification (NCBI taxonomy): domain Eukaryota; kingdom Viridiplantae; phylum Streptophyta; class Pinopsida; order Pinales; family Pinaceae; genus Pinus; species Pinus taeda. The sequence goes on from APFE031531833.1 coordinate 305,476, forward strand.
TCGTACAAAGGATTTTAGTGGCCTCAGTCACCATCATGGTAGTCAACCCCAATGACATAGATAATTGGCTCATGGTCACAAAGATTCATAATTCCATTGGAAGCTTTAAATAGTGAATGGTTAAGTAACTTCTTTCTCATCCAAAATGTGAACCGAACCCCAAATTCCTTCTGCATCCCCTCGCAAAATTGAGAGATCACTTCCTTGGATCTTCAATACCTCCCCACCATGGTATGGAATGTGAGGAAGGTATCTATGGGTTGAGGTGGATGGCCTCTAGAAGCTTTGGATGGTTTTGGATTGATGTGTTCTATGAGATCCCACATTCATGCTTGGAATACGGTGCAGAGGTATTGAAGATCCATGGTATGGGTTCGGATTTTGCATCATCATTAAGAGGCTATTTATCCTTGTACCCTCAAGTTCCTAAAACATGAAAATCATGCAGTGTACTCATTCATATATGTAATTCAGATCCTTCCTTAGACTTTGATTGGAAAATGCCTTGAGCTTCCCTTGAAGGAAGTAGCTCTAAAACCCTAAGTTGAGATTCATTGCCCTTATGAGACTAAAAACATCAATGATTGCCTGTTTCACTGTACTTGACCCATGATGGCATTGCTTTGTTAACTTGTATACCTGCGACGATCCCAAAAAGGAAATTTTCCCAAAGAATATGAGAAGCTTTGTGATCTTTAAGCTTCCAGAGCGGGATCTAGAGGTTGTTTGGCATAGATGAGGTCAAATTCTCCCAATTTGGCCTCTTGATCTTATCTGTATGAGCTACCTCCTCGAGATAAGGGCCTACTCCTATCTTTGGAGAGATCCTAACTCCCTTTCCCAGCCTATATATTCATCCTGTCCCATTCCCAAATGGTTGATCTATGTCTATTTGCACCCCCATACTAAGATTGTGCCTATATGCTAATCATTTGGCTTGAAGAAGGAGTGCTTAGAGAGATTATATTGGACTTGGATATTCATTCAACGAGATCCTATCAACATCAAGGCTTGGTTGTATGCTTCCCCTTATTTTCTATTAATATACAACTACTCGTTCATTTTCCCTCAATGTGTATTTCCATGTATCATTTAGCTTAATATTCCTTGATGAGTTAATTAGGTTACTTTTTAATATGATATTTGTATTTGCATGCCTTGTTGTGTCCTGATCTCTTGTGCAGGTACATAAACACTATGAGAAGTAGGAACGAGCCCATGATGCAAGTGATTCAAGGTATTTAATGAAGGAGATCGAGATAGCATCAAAATGAGGTAGGCCATCTTCTTCATCTCTCTTTTCAATTGTAACTTAGGAAAGTTTCTGGTAGATTGTCACTTAGGTTGTTAGACCCACTCATTTGGCTAGTGGGATCATCTACGTTTGTAAAGAGGATTTACCTAAATAAAAAAAATGTCGACTCTGTTGGAGAAGCTATAACCCTTTCCATCCATTCTTTCAATCGGATCCTATGACTAGTTAGAACAAACATCGATTTCTCGGCTTGTCTACATCAGTCAAGGTCTATACCATCACTGATTACTACCTTAGAGTGCTAACTTTGTATTGTTTCTTGGAATATTTTTTGGCTTTTTCCCATATTACTCGCCCATCGCAGGTTTATCTGTAACAGTCATGATGGCATCACGATTTTTTACTTGTACAGTTGCAATGGAAAAAAATTTCTTCATTTTTTTGGTCACGGTGAAATCGTCACTACTTTTACTATACAAAGTAGTGATGATGACCCCAACCATCGCGGGTTTGGCTATGCAAAGTAGTGATGATAACCCAATCATCACGAGTTTGGGTATATAAAGTAGCAATGATCGTTGAATGTGAGAATTTTTAAGGTTTCTTCCTTAGAATCCAGTGTGTTTTGGCCCCTAAGGTCTTTTCCTGTCTTGTGTGCTTGGATTTTTCATTTTTTGATTGATTGTCTTGATTAATTTGTGAAATTGGTCTCATTAGTTTTGAAGTGAAATCTGATTGAGTTCTAGGGTCTCTAGTCAATTGGTCATCACTTGCTACTTATTGATGTCATTGAGATGTTTGTTTTGCTGATTGATTGAGTGTTGTTTTCTGTGGAAATCACTGAAAACATCATTTTTCATTTGTTCTAGCTTGTATTTCTAGATTTACTTTTTGTGAAAAGGCATTAGATTAGTTGCATTCAAAATTTATTTTTTTGAGATTCATCATTGAAAATAGATCATGTTTTTCGGTGATTGAGGGCAAAAAACTATATTAGGAGCATCAAATCATTCAAAACAAAAAGAAAAGCATAATTCATATAAATGCATCTTAGTAAAGTCAAAATCATTTTTCTTTCGAAAAAGTTTCATTTAGGATAGTGAAAAGTCAAAAACATTTCTACTTTTGGCATTGCAATTGGAAGAGGAAAGTGAAAATTACTGGAAGGCATTTTTCATGATGCATTTTGTTTGATGCATTATTGGTTGAAATTTCTTCCCTTGGTTAGTCTAGCTTTCATTGAAGTGGAAAATTATCTTTTCATCATTTAGCTACATTTTAGGAATAGGTAACATCGTTAAGGCATTGAAACCGAAACATAATTTCAAGATCAACTTTAAAATCTATCAATTAATCTAAGGAGCATTTAAAATATTAATGCCCATACTTAGTTGTCTAGGCTAGAGACGTGTTCCAATGTCTATAAAACTTAGTAATTGTCGTTCACAATATTCTTACATTAGACAGTGCTAGCACAGACTTGTTCTCCCCCTACCATCGAGTATATAGAGGGATACCTCATAGGTTGCAAACCTTTATCCTAGGAAGTCAAGTCTGTCACCCTATAAATGTGATACACCAAAAACAACCTGCACGTGCATCATGTCCTTAGTAAATTTATTTTCTAAGCTGTATATTGTAGTTCATGGTTACTTGGTAATCCCTTTTGCCTACAGTATCCTCAGTAGTCATTTTGATCTTTTATGACTCCTTAAACTTGAAAAGATCGTCGAGTACTTGTCCTTTTCAAGCTCACTAAACCAATGAAAGCGACTAGAGTCACATTTTCGCCCTTTTCTCAACTATTAAAACATGAAAAGACAAAGATTTTGTTTCAAATTCTAAAATTCATTGATTGCGGAACAACATCCTTCATGTGGAAATACTCCTTAGTAGATCTTAGATCGATAGCAATGGCAACATTTCTTGAGTCTACCAATCAAGGAAACCCCTCTGATGGAAATCCTAGTCCTTTTCCTTCTTTTGGAAATACTGGTGCTCCCTATATGGCAATGTTGTCCCTTCTTGGATTGACCATTGTCTTCCAGTTTGGTTATTTTTTATATCGGTGATTCTGAGTGTCCAAACTGCTTTTCTACTAAGTTCTCCTCCACCTGAGCAACATAATCTCATGTTGATCCTAAAGTTGACCCCTTTCCTTCTTTTCCTGGTGAAATTCTGGATTCTAGTAACCACAAAGCTAAGAATAAGCAGAAGAGGATAAAGAAGAAGAAGAAAAATAAGTAATGGGGAAACCAAACAACTATTTTTACCGATGCAACAAATGAAGAAAAATATTCTAACCAGCACCAGAAAGTAAAATTCCCTTGCATGTTATGTAAGGGTGACATGGTGAGTCTAACACTTCTCAGTCTTCCAAAGAGTTGGCATAGCTACCAGGACTCGGTTAATGGAAGAGAGAAACTGTCAGATTGGGAATGACTTTGGTCGGACCTAATGCAGGAGGAGATAAGGCAAAGCACCAGGGATGGATATTCATCAAAACAAGATGATGAAGAAAAAATAGCTTTAGCAAGTAAAGCTAAGAAAGGGAAAGGGAAGGCATCCCAATCCAAATCTTCTCATGGTGGGAAGAAGGTTAACAAGTCAAAAGTGCAATGCTTTCACTGTCATGAAGCAGACCATTATACTATGAATTGTCCACAGAAGAAATCCAAGAAGGGTTCCTCAAAGGGATATGATGGTGATGCACTAGCACATTAGTTTGAGCTGGAATTCTCACTTATCATATGCATGGTTTCATCCATGGTGGGATGTGTTTGGTACCTGGACAGTGGATCTTTTTTCCACATGTTGGGTAACAAGAACCTTTTCAGTAAATTGGAGAAGGATCTCCAGATGCAGATCGAGATGGGAGATGATGGAAAGTATTATGTCTCAGGTGAAGGTACAATTGTGTTTCAGAGGGAGCATGGTGCTCCTCTCACCCTATATGCTCTTAAATATGTACCAAGTTTGAAAAAAAATCTTGCGTCTATTGCTATGCTAGAAGATAAAGGCTATGATGTAGTCTTTAGTAAAGGAAAAGTGTTCCTAAGGCGTATCGACACCAGACAGACCAAGTGAATAGGGATTCGAGTAAAGAATCTCTACAAGCTAGAGGTAGATGATTGTGTTGCATTGAGTTCCAAAGCAGAGGTGGTGTAAAGCCAAGATGTTAGCAAGCTATGGCATAGGAGACTAGGCCACTTGCATCATGGGACCTTGAAGATCATGCGGCAAATTTCTACCAGCTTACCTAAGGGAAAATTGGAGCAAATAGACACATGCAAAGGATGCACCTTGGGTAAGTATGTGAAAGCTTTCTTTCAGGATCGGGATAGTAGAGCTGGAGCAATCCTGGAGCAAGTTCACTCAGATGTATGTGGACCATTCTCTATAGCTTCCAGCACTAAGAAAAGGTACTATGTTATTTTTATTGATTATTTTTCTCATAGATGTTGGATCTACATTATGCAAAAGAAGGATCAGACCTTCTTGAGGTTTAGTGAGTTTAAAGCCTTGGCAGAGAAAGAATCAGGAAAGAAAGTAAAAGCCTTACATAGCGATAATGGTGGAGAGTATGTTTCCCAGCAGTTTAAAGACTTCACTGTTGAAGAAGGAATTAAACGGGAACAGACAGCAACCCATAACCCACAACAAAATGGGGTGGCCAAAAGGAGGAACAGATCTATTTTGGGAGTAGCTTGAGCAATGTTGCATGACCAAGGCCTACCACTTCATCTATGGGTTGAAGCATGCAATACAATAGTGTACCTTTAGAACAGAAGTCATCATCATATTTTGGGGATGAAGACACCTATGGAGGCTTTTTCGGGGAAGCAACCAGATGTGAGTCACTTCTATATCTTTGGATCACCAGTTTTCTATCATGTGACCAAAGATGCTTGGAAGAAGCTAGACCCAATAGTTGAGTTGGGGATACTTGTGGGGTACATAGATACACCCCACAAATATCGTGTGTTTCTTCCTTCCAGTTAGAGGACCTTAGTGCGCAGGTATCTGAAGTTTGATGAGCAGAGAGCCATGTGAATGTCACTTGAGAGGGATCTCAAGTTGCATGGTGATGAGGAACTTTTAGTTTCAAAGGAGGAGGAGCCTCTTCATGATGTGGATCAGCCACATGCAGAGGATCAAGTAGTGGAGACCAACATCACTGGAGAGTCTTCCAGAGACAGGCAGAAACACTCGCAAGAAGCTGACAGATTGATGCTAGATGCGAGAGAGAATATGGGCAGCCATCCTCTCAGTGCAAATAGAGGAGATCTCCCGAGAGATACACTGGCTACATGGCCCTGGTTGGGGAGTGCGTAGTAACCGAACCTTCTTCTTTTCAGGAGGCAGTGTAGCAACCAGTCTGGATTGATGCAATGGTAGAAGAGTATGATTCTATCATGTGGAACAGTGTGTGGGATGTTGTCCCTAGACCTGCAGACAAATCAATGTTTAGTTCTCGGTGGCTTTACTAGGTAAAGCAAGCAGCTGATGGCAATGTTGAGAAACACAAGGCAAGGTTTGTTGCTCGAGGTTTCTCACAGGTTGAGGGAATCGACTACGATAAGACCTTTGCTCCTATAGCAAGGTACTCATCTATCAGATCTATGCTAGCTCTATAAACTCAGATGGGTTGGAAGATCCATCAGATGGATGTGAAGAGGGAATTCCTCAATGGGAATATTGAAGAAGAGGTATACATTGAGCAGCCTGAAGGATTTGAGACCTACGATCACGAGTCGCATGTCTGCCAACTCAAGTGAGCATTGTATGGGCTGAAGCAAGCATCTTGTGCTTGGTATACCAGGATCGACAACTATTTCACCGGGTTGGGCTTCACCAAGAGTGAAGCAGATGCAAACCTATACCACATCATGGTAGATGGTAAGCCCTTGATTATTTTACTTTATTTCGATGATCTGATTTTGACAGGTCATGAGCAGCTGATACAGTCTTGTCAGGAGGACCTCGCAAGAGAGTTCGAGATGAAGGACATGGGCCTCATGCACTACTTTCTAGGCATGGAAGTGTGGCAGAAAGATGGGGAAGTATTTGTCTCTCAAGGCAAGTATGCCAATGAGATACTCAGGTGCTTTCACATGGAGAAGTGCAAGCCCATGCAGGCTCCTCTACCTCGGAACTTGAGGAAGGAGGATGGTACTTCAGGTGAGGTAGTAGCTGCTACTATTTATTGGTAGTTGGTGGGCTCACTCATGTATCTGGTGAACACATGACCCGACTTATGCTTTATGGTGAACCAGCTGATTCAAGCTATGGTTCAGCCTACCAAGCTATTTTGGAAGGCAGCGAAGCATGTGCTAAGATATTTCAGAGGCACTACACAATACGAATTATGGTATAGGTCGACAGAGGGAGTGAAACTGCAAGGATTCATGGATGTGGATTGGGCTAGTAGTTCATCAGACCAGAAGAGCACTTTTGGAGGAATCTTCAACCTTGGTTCAACTGCAGTTTCTTGGTATAGCGGGAAATAGAGATTAGTTGCACTTAGATCAGCAGAGGCTGAATGCATGCTTGCCAGTCAGGCAGCATGCGAGGCCATTTGGATGAGGAAGATTCTAGTGGGATTGTTTGGTCAGATGATGTATCCTATGGTGATATACTGTGATAATTAGAGTTGCATAAAACTCTCTGATAATCCAGTGTTTCATGATAGGTCCAAGCATATAGATATCCATTACCGTCATCTACGGGACTGTGTGGTCAAGAGGATCATGATGTTGCAGTATGTTTCTACCGAGGAGTAGGAAGCAGATATTTTGACTAAGGCATTGTCAAAATGCAAGTTCAAGTTCCACAGAGATAGGATCAGGGTTATTGATAATCCCTTTCCTGTTGAGAGGGATTATTGAAAAGTGTACAACAGGAAATGCTAAAAATAGATGTTAAAAACAACACTGCTATAAATAGTCGGTCTATAAATAGCAGTTCAACCATTGGAGGTCTTAGCTACAATGGGTGAAAAGTGAAAGTGCTAAAAATAGCTTTTCTAAAAATATCATTTCAGCATCCCTTCTTATTTTAGTCAATACCTGGACTAAACATAGGAAGTAAAATTCGAATTTGATATCAACAGCAATTTGGAAATTAATTAATTAATTCATCTTGATTTAATTAGTTAAAAAAATCAAACTTGAAGTCTATGTGAGCACATGCAATAGTTTCTCCATTAATTGAGGAATTTAACCTTCAGTTAAAGAGATAAGGATGAGTTGTATTATTGAGTTGTAAACAGTTGACTTAGTTTAACTTAAGCAAGTCCAGTTAGATTAATTTAACAGTTTGTTAAATTAATGAGAGTTTAGTTAGTTAAATTCTTGCATGCATGTAACTATTGTATTTCAGATAACTAAGTATTCACTCATGGATAACTCATACATGTCAGTTCAGTTAGAAACCCAGTTGAGATCAGATGGAGGGACAGTGTACTATCAGTTGCTAGGATATTCCTTGGTGAATATTCCTTGCATGTAGAAGGAATATTATTCCTTATGGATTGCGCAGTTGGACCTGAGGTTATAGTGAGTGTGATGAGGCCAATTCACACATGTGATATCATTGGACCCCAATCAAAACTACGCAATGAAATAGAAGGCTTGGAGGGCTTGAGGAAGATATATTCTATGTCTATTGAGTCTGTGATCCATATTGTTTGAGTGCAGAGAGATCAGGATAGCTTGAGAGCTAATTCTTTTTGTAACTTGAACAAGATTTCCACTTGTATGATAATACAGAGTTGGGTTTTTAGGCTGGTGCTTTCCCCAGTGATATATCTTCTGTGTTATGGCTGATTACTTCTCATTCTCAGTTATATCTGTTCACGCTTGATGTTGCTCATGTTCAATTAAGTTTCCGCTAAATTGTTGTAGAAGTAGATCAAGTGTTTTGCTTTAGTACATTGCATTACTAGGTGATCTACAGTGGGAATTTCTACATGTTATCAGAGCAAAGGTGATCAAGGAAGAACAATATACAAGCAGGAGAAGTGCGAAGTTTGGTTTATGAATATTGAATTGAGTTCTTATCACATCTATTTCACCGATGGCGTTTAGTGGTTTAAGACTCGAATATGCCCTTGATGGTAGTTCGAATTATATAGTCTGGAAGGATCGCATGGAGGTAGTGTTGGAAAATAATAGTGTTAAGGACTTCATTGATCAAGAAGTCCAAAAGCCGACTGTTGCTACTCAACTGGCGAAATGGAAAAAGTGTGTGGCTAGAGCAAGGAGAATCCTCCTAGAGGGAGTTCGAGATCACATTGTCTCGAGCCTCCATGGGAAGGAGACTCTGTTTTCGATGTGGAAAACATTGAAAGATCTTTATCTGAATAACATCGATCAGAGGAAGCTAGCGCTAAAGGAAAAACTTCAAAAGATCAAGTGTGAAAAGGGCGACACAATCTCTACGTTCCTAAACAAACGCAACACCTGCAGGGATGAGCTTGCAAGTGTAGGGGTCATGACTGCTCATGACAACATGGTGAGTCTAGCACTCCTTGGTCTTCCAAAGAGCTGGCATAGCTACCAGGACTCGGTTAATGGAAGAGAGAAATTGCAGATTGGGAATAACTTTGGTTAGATCTGATGCAGGAGGAGATAAGGGGGAGCACCACGGATGGATCTTCATCAAAACAAGATGATGAAGAAAATATAGCTTTAGCAAGTAAAGCTTTGAAAGGGAAAGGGAAGGTGTCCCAATCCAAATCTTCTCATGGTGGGAAGAAGGTTGACAAGTCGAAGGTGCGATGCTTTCACTGTCATGAAGTGGGCCGTTATGCTATGCATTACCCACAGAAGAAATCCAAGACGGGTTCCTCAAAGGGATCTCATGGTGATGCAATATCTTCACAATTTGAGTTGGATTTCTCGCTTATCGCATGCATGGTTTCATCCATGGTGGGATGTGTTTGGTACCTCGACAGTGGAGCTTCTTTCCACATGTCGAGTGACAAGAATCTTTTTAGTACATTGGAGGAGAAGGATCTCCAGATGCAGATCGAGATGGGTGATGATGGAAAATACTGTGTCTCCGGTGAAGGTACAGTTGTGTTTCAGAGGGAGCATGGTGCTCCTCTCACCCTATTTGTTGTTAGATATGTACCAAGTTTGAAAAAGAATCTTGTGTCTCTTGCTATGCTAGAAGATAAAGGCTATGATGTAGTCTTTAGTAAAGGAAAAGTGTTCCTAGGCATATCGGCACCAGATAGACCAAGCGAATAGGGATTCAAGTAAAGAATCTCTATATGACTGTATATGACTGTGTTGCACTGAGTTCCAAAGTAGAGGTGGTGCAAATCCAAGATGTTGGCGAGCTATGGCATAGGAGACTAGGCCACTTGCATCACGGGCCTTGAAGATCATGTAACAAATTTCTACCGGCTTACCCAAGGGAAAACTATAGAAAATAGACACATGCAAAGGAAGCACCCTGGGTAAGTATGCGAAAGCTTCCTTTCAAGATCGGGATAATAGAGGTGGAGCAATCCTGGAGCAAGTTCACTCAGATGTATGTGGACCATTCTCTATAGCCTTCACCGCTAAACAAAGGTACTATGTTATTTTCATTGATGATTTTTCCTATAGATGTTGGATCTACTTTATGTAGAAGAAGGATGAGACCTTCTTGAGGTTTTGTGACTTTAAAGCCTCGACATAGAAAGAATCTAGGAAGAAATTAAAAGCCTTGCGTAGAGACAATGGTGGAGAGTATATCTCCCAGTAGTTTAAAGACTTCTGTGCAGTAGAAGGAATTAAAAGGGAACTGACGACACCCCATCACCCACAATAGAATGGGGTGGCTGAAAGGAAGAATAGATCTAATGTGGGAGAAGCTTGAGTGATGTTGCATGACCAAGGCCTACCACTTCATCTATGGGTGGAGGCATGCAATACAACAATGTACCTTCAGAATAGAAGTCCTCATCGTGTTTTGGGGATGAAGACACCTATGGAGGCTTTTTCGGGGAAGCGACCAGATGTGAGTCACTTCCGCATCTTTGGATCACCAGTTTTCTGTCATGTGACCAAAGATTGTCGAAAGCTAGACCCAACAGCTGTGTTGGGGATACTTGTGGGGTACACAGATACACCCCCACAACTGTCGTGTGTTTCCACCTGCCAGTTAGAGGACTGTACTGCGCAGGGATCTGAAGTTCGACGAGAAGAGAGCCATGCGAGTTTCACTTGAGAGGGAGCTCAAGTTGCATGGTGATGAGGAAATTTTAGTTCCAAAGGAGGAGGAGCCCCCTGACGATGTGGATCTGTCACATACAGAGGATCTGGTAGTGGAGACCACCACTCTTGGAGAGTCTTCCAGAGATGGGCAGAAACGCTCGCAGGAAGCTAACAGATTGATGCAGGATGCAAGAGAGAATGTGGGGCAACAATCCTCTCATCGCAGACAGAGGAGATCTCCCAAGAGATACACTGGCTACATGATCTTGGTTGGGGAGTGTGTAGCGACCAAACCTTCTTCTTTTCAGGAGGCAGTGCAGTAACTAGTCTCGGTTGATGCAATGGTAGAAGAGTACGATTCTATTATGCAGAGTAGTGTGTGGGATGTTGTCCCTAGACCTGCAGACAAATTAGTGGTTATTTCCCAATGGCTTTAGAAGGTGAAGTAGGCAGTTGATGATAGTGTTGAGAAACACAAGGCAAGTTTTGTTGCCCAAGGTTTCTCATAGTTTGAGACGATCGACTACGATGAGACCTTTGCTCCTGTAGCAAGGTACTCATCTATCAGATTGATGCTAGCTCTATTAGCTTAGATGGGTTGGAAGATCCATCAGATGAATGTGAAGACGACGTTCCTCAATGGGAAGATTGAGGAAGAGGTATACGAGAAACTCTAAGGATTTGAGGCGTTCGATTGCGAGTCACATGACTGTCGACTCAAGCGAGAACTGTATGGGCCAAAGCAAGCACCCCGTGCTTGGTATACCAGGATGGATAGCTATTTCACCGGGTTGGGCTTCACCAAGAGTGAAGAAGGTGCGAACCTATACCACATCATGGTAGATGGTAAGCACTTGATTATTGTACTTTATGTCGATGATCTGATTTTGACAGGTGATGAGCAGCTGATACAATCTTGCAAGGAGGACCTTGCAAGAGAGTTCGAGATGAAGGATATGGGCCTTATGCACTACTTTCTAGGCATGCAAGTGTGGCAGAAAGATGGGGAAGTATTCATGTCTCAAGGCAAGTATGCCAATGAGATACTCAAGTGCTTTCACATGGGGAAGTCCAAGCCCATGCAGACTCCTCTAGCTGGGAACTGGAGGAAGGAGGATGCTACTTCTAATGAGGTAGTGGCTGCTACTATTTATCGGCAACTGGTGGGTTCACTCATGTATCTGGTGAACACACAACCCGACTTATGCTTTGCGGTGAACCAGCTGAGTCAAGCTATGGTTCAGCCTACCAAGCTGTTTTGGATGGTAGCAAAGCATGTGCTGAGATATCTCAAAGGCAATATAGTACGGATTATGGTACAGACGGATAGAGAGAGTGAAACTGCAAGGCTTCACAGATGCAGATTGGGCTGGTAGTCCATCAGATCGGAAGAGCACTTCTGGAGGAATCTTCAACCCTGGTTCAACTACTATTTCTTGGTATAGCAAGAAACAAAGATCAGTTGCTCTTAGCTCAGTAGAGGCTGAATACATGGCTGGGAGTCAGGCAACATGTGAGGCCATTTGGATGCGGAAGATTCTAGTGGTATTGTTTGGTCAAATGATGGATCATACGATGATATACTGTGATAATCAGAGTTGCATAAAACTCTATGAGAATCTAGTGTTTTATGAGAATCCAGTGTTTCATGATAGGTCCAAGCATATAGATATCTGTTACCATCATCTACGGGACTGTGTGGTCAAGAGGATCATGATGTTGCAGTATGTTTCGACCGAGGAGCAGGATGGAGATATTTTGACAAAGGCATTGTCAAAATGCAAGTTCGAGTTCCATAGAGATAGGATCGAGGTTGTTGATAATCCCTTTCTTGTTGGGAGGGAGTGTTGAAAAATGTGCAACAAGAAATGCTAAAAATAGAAATTGCTAAAAATAGCACTACTATAAATAGCCGGGCTATAAATAACAGTTCAGCCATTGGAGGTCTTAGCAATAATGGGTGAAAAGTGAAAGTGCTAAAAATAGCTTTTCTAAAAATAGCATTTCGGGATCCCTTCTTATATTAGTCAGTCCCTGAACTAAACATAGGAAGTAAAATTCGAATTTGATATCAACAACAGTTTGGAAATTAATTAATTAATTCATCTTAAGTTAATTAGTTAAGGAAAATCAAACTTGAAGTCTATGTGGGGACATGCAACATTTTCTCCATTAATTGAGGAATTTAACCTTCAGTTAAAGAGATATGGATGAGTTGTAATATTGAGTTGTAATCAGTTGACTTAGTTTAACTTAGTCAAGTCCAGTTAGATTAATTTAATCGTTTGTTAAATTAATGAGAGTTCAATGAGTTAATGCTTGCATGCATGTAACTACTGTAATTCAGATAATTGAGTATTCACTCATCGATAACTCATGCATGTCAGCTCAGTCAGAGACCCAGTTGAGATTAGATGGAGGGACATTTTACTATCAGTTGCTAGGATATTCCTTAGTGAATATTCCTTGCATGTAGAAGGAATATTATTCCTTATGGATTGCGTAGTTGGACCATAGGTTACAGTGAGTGTGATGAGGCCAATTCACGCATGTGATGTCATTGGACCCCAATCAAAACTGCGTAAGGAAATAAGAGGCTTGGAGGGCTTGAGGAAGATATATTCTATGTCTATTGAGTCTATGAGTAGTATTGTTTGAGTGCAAAGAGGTCAGGATAACTTGAGAGCTAATTCTTTTTGTAAATTGAACAAGATTTCCACTTGTATGATAATACAGAGTTGGGGTTTTAGGCTGGTGCTTTCCCCAGTGATATATCTTCTATGTTATGGTTGATTACTTCTCATTCTCAGTTATATCTATTCATGCTTGATGTTGCTCATGTTCAATCAAGCTTCCACTAAATGTAGAAGCAGATCAAGTGTTTTGCTTTAGTACATTACATTACCAGGTGATATACAGTGGGAATTTCTACAGGGTATCAGAGCAAAGGTGATCAAGGAAGAACAATATACAAGCAGGAGAAGTACGAAGTTTGGTTTCTAAATATTGAATTGAGTTCTTATCACTTCTATTTCACCGATGGCGTTCAGTGGTTTAAGACTCGAATATGCCCTTGATGGAATTTCAAATTATATAACCTGGAAGGATCACATGGAGGTAGTATTGGAAGATAATGGTATCAAGGACTTCATTGATTAAGAAGTCCGAAAGCTTACCAATGCTACTCAACTGGCGGAATGGAAAAAGTGTGTGGCTAGAGCAAGGAGAATCCTCCTGGAGGGAGTTCGAGATCACATTGTCTCGAGCCTCCATGGGAAGGAGACTTCGTTTTCAATGTGGAAAACATTAAAAGATCTTTATCAGAATAGCATTGATCAGAGGAAGCTAGCGCTAAAGGACAAACTTCGAAAGATCAAGTGCGAAAAGGGCGACACAATCTCTACATTCCTGAACAAGCTCACCACCTGGAGGGATGAGCTTGCAAGTGTAGGGGTCATGACTGCTGATGATGACATGGTGAGTCTAGCACTCCTCGGTCTTGCAAAGAGCTGGCATAGCTACCAGGACTCGTTTAATGGAAGAGAGAAACTACCAGATTGGGAACGACTTTGGTCGGATCTGATGCAGGAGGAGATAAGGCGGAGCACCAGGGATGGATCTTCATCAAAACAAGATGATGAAGAAAATCTAGCTTTAGCGAGTAAAGCTAAGAAAGCGAAAGGGAAGGCGTCCCAATCCAAATCTTCTCATGATGGGAAGAAGGTTGACAAGTCGAAGGTGTGTTGCTTTCACTGTCATGAAGTGGGCCATTATGCTATGCATTGCCCACAGTAGAAATCCAAGAAGGGTTCCTCAAAGGGATGTGATGGTGATGCACTAGCTTCACAATTTGAGCTAGATTTCTCGCTTATCTCATGCATGGTTTCATCCATGGTGGGATGTGTTTGGTACCTGGACAGTGGAGCTTCTTTCCACATGTCGAGTGACAAGAATCTTTTCAGTACATTGGAGGAGAAGGATCTCCAGATGCAGATCGAGATGGGCGATGATGGAAAATACTGTCTCCGGTGAAGGTACGGTTGTGTTTCAGAGGGAACATGGTGCTCCTCTCACCCTATCTGTTGTTATATATGTACTAGGTTTGAAAAAGAATCTTGTGTCTATTGCTATGCTAGAAGATAAGGGCTATGATGTAGTCTTTAGTAAAGGAAAAGTGTTCCTGAGGCATATCGGCACCGGATAGACCAAGCGATTAGGGATTCGAGTAAAGAATCTCTACAAGCTGGAGGTAGATGATTATGCTGCACTGAGTTCCAAAGCAGAGGTGGTGCAAAGCCAAGATGTTGGCAAGCTATGGCATAGGATATTGGGCCACTTGCATCACGGGGCCTTGAAGATCACTCAACAAATTTCTACCGGCTTACCAAAGGGAAAACTCGAGCAAACAGACACATGCAAAGGCTGCACCCTAGGTAAGTATGTGAAAGCTTCCCTTCGGGATCGGGATAGTAGAGCCGGAGCAATCCTGGAGCGAGTTCACTCAGATGTATGTGGACCATTCTCTACAGCCTCCATCGCTAAACAAAGGTACTACGTTATTTTCATTGATGATTTTTCCCGTAGTTGTTGGATCTACTTTATGCAGAGCAAGGATCAGATCTTCTTGAGGTTTTGTGAGTTTAAAGCCTCGACAGAGAAATAATCTGGGAAGAAATTAAAAGCCTTGTGTAGCGACAATGGTGGAGAGTATATCTCCCAACAGTTTAAAGACTTCTGTGCAATAGAAGGAATTGAAAGGGAACTGACGGCACCCCATAACCTACAACAGAATGGGGTGGTTAAAAGGAAGAACAGATCTATTGTGGGAGTATCTCGAGTGATGTTGCATGACCAAGGCCTACCACTTCATCTGTGGGCGGAGGCATGCAATACAATAGTGTACCTTCAGAACAGAAGTCCTCATCGTGTTTTGGGGATGAAGACACCTATGGAGGCTTTTTCGGGGAAGCGACCAGATGTGAGTCACTTCCGTATCTTTGGATCACCAGTTTTTTTTCATGTGACCAAAAATGCTTGGAAGCTAGTCCCAATAGCTGAGTTGGGGATACTTGTGGGGTACACAGATACACCCCACAACTATCGTGTGTTTCTGCCTGCCAGTCAGAGGACCGTAGTGCGTAGGGATCTAAAGTTCGACAAGAAGAGAGCCATGCGAGTGTCACTTGAGAGGGAGCTCAAGTTGCATGGCGATGAGGAACTTTTAGTTCCAAAGGAGGAGGAGCCTCTTGATGATGTGGATCGGTCACATGCAAAGGATCCAATAGTGGAGACGACCACTCCTGGAGAGTCTTCCAGAGACGGGTGGAAACGCTCGCGGGAAGCTGACAAATATATGCAGGATGCGAGAGAGAATGTGGGGTAGCCATCCTCTCATCGTAGACAGAGGAAATCTCCCAAGAGATACACTGGCTATATGGCCCTGGTTGGGGAGTGTGTAGTGACCGAACCTTCTTCTTTTCAGGAGGCAATGCAGCAACTAGTCTGGGTTGATGCAATGTTAGAAGAGTACTATTCTGTCATGTGGAACAGTGTATGGGATGTTTTCCCTAGACCTGCGGACAAATCAGTGGTTAGTTCCTGATTGCTTTACAAGGTAAAGTAGGTAGCTGATGGCAGTGTTGAGAAACACAAGGCAAGTTTTGTTGCCCGAGGTTTCTCACAGGTTGAGGGGATCGACTACGATGAGACCTTTGCTTCCATAGCAAGGTACTCATCTATCAGATCAGTGCTAGCTCTATCAGCTCAGATGGGTTTGAAGATCCATCAGATGGATGTGAAGATGACGTTCCTCAATGGGAAGATTGAGGAAGAGGTATACATTGAGCAACCTGAAGGATTTGAGACCTTCGATCATGAGTCACATGACTATCGACTCAAGCAACTGTATAAGCTGAAGCAAGCACCCCGTGCTTGGTATACCAGGATCGACAGCTATTTCACCCGGTTGGGCTTTACGAAGAGTGAAGTAGATGCGAAATTATACCACATCATGGTAGATGGTAAGCCCCTGATTATTGTACTTTATGTCGATGATCTGATTTTGACTGGTGATGAGCAGCTGATACAGTCTTGCAAGGAGGACCTTGCAAGAGAGTTCGAGATGAAGGACATGGGCCTCATGCACAACTTTCTAGGCATGGAAGTGTGGCAAAAATATGGGGAAGTATTTGTGTCTCAAGGTAAGTATGCCAATGAGATACTCAAGTGCTTTCACATGGAGAAGTGCAAGCCCATGCAGACTCCTCTAGCTCAGAACTGGAGGAAGGAGGATGTTACTTTTGGTGAGGTAGTGGTTGCTACTGTTTATCGACAACTGGTGGGTTCTCTCATGTATCTGGTGAACACATGACCTGACTTATGCTTTGCGGTGAACTAGCTGAGTCAAGCTATGGTTTAGCCTACCAAGCTGTTTTGGAAGGCAGCAAAGCATGTGCTGAGGTATCTCAAAGGCACTACAATACGGATTATGGTACAGACGGATAGAGGGAGTAAAGATGCAAGGCTTCACGGATGCGGATTCGGCTGGTAGTCCATCAGACCGAAAGAGCACTTCTAGAGGAATCTTCAACCTTGGTTCAACTACAGTTTCTTGGTATAGCAGGAAACAGAGATTAGTTGCACTTAGCTCAGCAGAGGCTGAATACATGGCTACAAGTCAGGCAACATGTGAGGCCATTTGGATGCGGAAGATTCTAGTGGGATTGTTTGGTCAGATGATGGATCCTACGGTGATATAATGTGATAATTAGAGTTGCATAAAACTCTCTGAGAATCCAGTGTTTCATGATAGGTCCAAGCATAGAGATATCTGTTACCATCATCTATGGGACTGTGTGGTCAAGAGGATCATGATGTTGCAGTATGTTTCAACCGAGGAGCAAGATGTAGATATTTTGACAAAGGCATTGTCAAAATGCAAGTTCGAGTTCCATAGAGATAGGATCGGGGTTGTTGATAATCCCTTTCTTGTTGAGAGGGAGTGTTGAAAAGTGTGCAACAAGAAATGCCAAAAATAGAAATTGCTAAAAATAACTCTACTATAAATAGCTGGGCTATAAATAGCAGTTCATCCATTGGAGGTCTTAGCAACAATGGGTGAAAAGTGAGAGTGATAAAAATAGATTTTCTAAAAATAGCATTTCGGGATCCCTTCTTATATTAGTCATTCCCTGGACTAAACATAGGAAGTAAAATTCGAATTTGATATCAACATCAGTTTGGAAATTAATTAATTAATTCATTTTGAGTTAATTAGTTAGGGAAAATCACATTTGAAGTCCATGTGGGGACATGCAACAGTTTCTCCATTAATTGAGGAATTTAACCTTTAGTTAAAGAGATAAGGATGAGTTGTAATCAGTTGACTTAGTTTAACTTAGTCAAATCCAGTTAGATTAATTTAACAGTTTGTTAAATTAATGAGAGTTCAGTGAGTTAATGCTTGCATGCATGTAACTACTGTAATTCAGATAATTGAGTATTCACTCATGGATAACTCATGCATGTCAGTTCAGTCAGAGACCTAGTTGAGATCAGATGGAGGGACAGTCTACTATCAGTTGCTAGGATATTCCTTGGTGAATATTCCTTCCATGTAGAAGGAATATTATTCCTTATGGATTGCGCAATTGGACCTTAGGTTACAGTGAGTGTGATGAGGCCAATTCACACATGTAATATCATTGGACCCTAGTCAAAACTGCACAAGGAAATAGGAGGTTTGGAGGGCTTGAGGAAGATATATTCTATGTCTATGCAGAGAGGTCAAGATAGCTTCAGAGCTAATTCTTTTTGTAGCTTGAACAAGATTTCCACTTGTATGATAATACAGAGTTGGGGTTTTAGGTTGGTGCTTTCCCTAGTGATATATCTTCTATGTTATGGTTGATTACTTCTCATTCTTAGTTATATATGTTCATAGTTGATGTTGCTCATGTTTGATTAAGCTTCCGCTAAATTGTTGTAGAATTAGATCAAGTGTTTTGCTTCAGTACATTGCACTACTAGGTGATCTATAATGGGAATTTCTACAAATAAAGCATACTATCCATGGAGCTTTATAACATAGCATGATGCAATATTTACAATGATCACCTTGCTTATAAGTAAACTGACATGACAACTATAGTGAAATAACACCTATACTGCTTATTGGAGCTTTATAACATAGCTCATGGTGATATTTACATCCATATACATATGTACATATACCAACACATCACCAAACATGTACCAAAACATATACCAAAAGTGCTTTGCCTGAACCAAAAAACAGTGAAGGATACATAGCCTGCATCTGATCCACAATCTCCCATGTAGCTTCATCAAACCCAAAGTGCTTCCACCGCACTTTAACCTGCTCGATTGCTCGGTTCTGGAGCATGAGCACCTTTTTTTTGCAATATAAGTCGATGCTCCGACTGGAATTATCCATCTGGTTCCACTTGCAAAATAGATTAGTCACATTATCAACATCTTTAACATACTTCTTAGGCAATGACACATGGAAAACATCATGGACTTTCACTGTCGGAGGCAGTGCAAGTTGATAGGCTACTGCCCCAATCCTCTCAATGATACTAAAGGGTCCACAAAACCGTGGTGTCAACTTGGCACATGATTGTAGTGTAGGAATATCCTCTATGCGGACAGAGACGATCCCTCTAGCCCAAGAGAGTGGGTCTAGCCAAAAACAAGACAATCTAATGTAAATTTCCTTATATTAGAATGAATAAGAGGATCTACATTTTATAACGCTAATCCACTTGATGGTGATCTTGCTTCCTTGCTCCAGCTTCCTTTCATTCCTTTCATTCAAGTACCTGAAACAAACATGCAAGAAACAACAACAAACGTGATAGCATGTTGCGTCCCTATAATACTAGTGATTACCCCATTACTATTGTAGTTGTATCCCTTATTAATAATGTTGTGCCCTTATTGTCTCCATATTGTTATTACTATGCCCCATAGAATCCCTCTATTGTTATTTTTGTGGCTTTATATTATTATTGTTAGGTCGGTTGGGTTAAATGGTACTCCTTAGACTCCTATATATAGAAATTAGGTTTTGTCATTTGAATCATCCAAGAATTGTTCATTTATGTAATGTAAAGGAGGTTTCCCCCTTTCTATCTTTTTGTGAGCTAGTTTCATAACATTTGGTATCAGAGCTTTGGATTCTAGGGTTTCGCTGCTCCAAATAGGTCATCTGGGAATTTTAACTATAAATTTTTTTCTACGACATTTCAAAAGCTAAAAAAAAAACCCATTTGAGAAGACATCGTGCTGAATCTCAGGTCCAAATTTCAGAGCTTTTCGAAATATCTTTGTGGAGATATGATCTGAGGAAGTTGGTCTTTTTGCAGACTCCTGAATTACATTCCAAATAGGTGACCTGGGGAAAATCGTCATAACTTTCTCTCTGAGCATCAGATTGAAATTTCGTAAGAAGTTACTGAAAGAGCACCGACTATAGTTTCTTGTATATATTTTTTAGAGCCAAAGGTAGAAATAGTGACTCGTGGCATGTCATACAAGTTCGCTCTACTGAACTAGTCTATAATCAAGCCACTGTGGGATATTTCGCATAACTCTTCCTTCGAGAATCCAATTTGGATAAGACTGGTGGAATTGGAAAGAGGGCACACAGGGCTACTGCAAGTCACAATTTCCGAACTAGATGATTGGAAAGTACAGAGATACATCAGAGGCAATATCGAGCTCCTACAAAGTGAAAAAAGGTGTGTAGATTTTTTAAATTTTTGCTTAAGCTTGGTTTGAAAATTCATTTTGAAGGAATTCAAAGAGCATAGTAGAGAATTATTATCGGTAACTGATGCCCCGAGGAAAGAAAATGCAAACACCTAGTAAGCAACCTGAAATCTCTAGCACGACTCATGAAGAAGAGGAAGAAATTCTACATGATATATCAAAATTACAAGAACAAGTGCAACAAATGTCACTCTCACAAAAGCTAAAAAAAGCTAAGATAAATGGCGTTGAATCTAAGATAAAGGGCACAGAAGCTAAGATGGACAATTTGAAGATAGATTTGAAGACAAATTTGAAGAGAGACATGGCAGATTTGAAGATAGACATGGCAGATTTGAAGATAGATTTGACAAATTTTCTACAAGAAATACTTACTAATGGTGAAAAGGTAGTAAAGGAAACTCATGATGTGAACAAAAGAAATGTTAATCATGATTTCATAGACTCTAATGTGGGATCGAAGACCCACCATATTCTAAAAATCGTTATGAGAAAGTTTGATGGCAAGGATCCCGCAACATGGATATTACAGATGGAGCAATTTTTCGATCTCAATAATGTGCCAAACACACAAAAGGTACGTATTACAACTTTATATTTGGAACCAAATTAGTTTGTATGGTATCAATGGCTTTGCTCTCGTAAAAAATTATCACTTTGGAAATTTTTACGGAAGAATTGACAACACATTACGAGGATACAAAAAGCAACACTTTTTTTAGCCAATTGATAAGTCTCAAACAAAAGGGTTGAATAATGAAGCACATTGAGGAGTTCCAAAAAATGAACATAAGGGTAAAAAATATTCCAGAGGAGCATAGGATTGATGTTTTCATAGGGTCTTTAAAGGATAATATCCAACATGATGTTCGCCTTTTGGGAACCTGATTCATTAGAGAAGGCATTCAGGTTAGCAAGAAAAATGGAAAGCAAAATTATGGCAACCAGGAAGCATACCACTCACAACTATAAAGATGGAAGTGTTGTTCCCTAGTCTTCCACAACCTATAAGGTTGACACCACAACAATTGGAAGAAAAAAGAGCAAAAGGGCTTTGTTACAGTTGTGATAGCAAATACACTAAAGGTCATAAGTGTGCTGAGAAGAAATTATTCTACATAGATTGTGAAGAGGAAGAAGAAAAGGAGCAAGAAAGGTCAAAAGAAGAGGATATACTCTAGGAACAAAGCCTAGATGAAGAACAAATGAATCCGACCATATCTTGTAATGCATTGGCTGGAATTACCACTCCTCAAACCATCAAGATAGAAGGACAAATCAAGAAGAAAAAGGTAATAGTGTTGATTGATTCAGGAAGTACCCACAATTTTATTGATTGTAAGGTAGCAAAAGAATTGAATTGCTTCTTATATCCAACACCAGAGTGTCAAGTGATGGTTGCAAATGGAGGAACAATAAATTGCTCTGGAAAGTGCCATAATATCAAGCTATCCATGGGAGAATATGTATTGACTAGCCCAATGCTTTCCATTCCAATGGGAGGTGCTGATGTTGTACTAGGAGTCCAATGGCTACAATCCTTGGGTACAATAGCTTTTAATTTTCAAGAGATTTTCATGAAGTTTTCTGGAGAAGGAAAGGAAGTGGAATTAAGGGTTATTGCAGGGAAACCGAGAAAGATAATCAGCTCTAACGATATGACAAAGCTTCTAAAAAAGGAACAAAGAGGTGTAATTGCACAATTATGTTCGCTAGATGTTTCCGCATTGGAACCATCTATTTCTCCAGATCTCCAAAAAGTCTTGGACAATCATTCCAAGGTTTTTGAGACTCCCAAAGGTCTCCCACCTATTCGTGATCATGATCATGCTATTCATCTGATTCCAGGTAGTGTTCCTCCAAACATCAGGCTGTACAGATATCCCTATGCCCAAAAGAGTGAAATTGAACGTATGGTTGCAGAAATGTTAGAGGCTGGTATAAGTCAACCGAGTCAAAGTTCTTTCTCTACTCCAGTAGTATTGGTGCACAAGAAGGATGGATCATGGCGCATATGTCCGGATTATAGGGCAGTCAACAAGCTCACTATTAAAGATAAGTTTCCCATTCCTGTCATTGATGAATTACTGGATGATTGCATGGATCAATTTACTTCACCAAGTTGGATCTTCGTTTAGGATATCATCAAATCAGAATGAAGACTAAAGACATTCCGGAAACAACATTTAGAACTCATGAGGGTCATTATGAATTTTTGGTCATGCCTTTTGGCCTTACCAATGCACCTTCAACATTTCAAGGTTTGATGAATTCAATTTTCAAACCATTCCTTAGAAATATTGTGTTAGTATTTTTTGATGATATACTAATCCACACCAAGTCTTGGAAGGATCATGTTGAACATGTTGACAAGGTGCTACAACTATTGGAGGAGAAACAATTATATGAAAAAAGATCCAAATGTTTCTTTGGAGTACAAGAGGTGGAATGTCTAGGTCATATTGTATCTCATGAAGGAGTTAAGGTAGGCCCTAGC
>APFE031531838.1:9226-22841 GCA_000404065.3 Pinus taeda
AGAAATCAAAATCCAAAGAGCTATTACTCATACCTTCTACCATAACTTTACCATGAAGTATTTGAAGGCCCTTCTCTCCAATATTTCCAAGCCTTTGATGCCACAACATGGTATTCTCTCTAGAGACCACTATATTTTCTGCTCCACTTTCAGGAACCATAGAACTGTTGCACCCATCAACAATTGTGTTACCTTACAGGTTGTACAGAGTTCCAATCCGAACTCCCTACATCAATACCAGTGCTCCCTGAACCATCTTGCAAGTATCCTTCTCAAACATTGTTTTTACACCTGCATCATCCAACTTACTTACAGAAATCAGATTTCTGGCCAATGTAGGAATATGCAGAACACCCAGAAGTGTTCTAACCCTTCCACCTTGCAACTTCAACTTTACTTTTCCGTGACCAATGACTCTAGTCTTCCTATCTACCCCTAAGAAGACATCACCACCATCGTATTTCTCATACTTGCAGAACCACTCTCTATGGGGAGTGAAGTGAAAGGATGCATCTGAGAAAATCAACCATGCCTCATGATCTACATGTGTACTTGAAGAAGCCAAGTACACATCCCCACCTTCATCTGAGGTGATTTTTGCCTCTGCAAAAGGAGCATCATCAGATCCCTTTCCTTCATCAGGAGCTTTAGATTTACAATCCCTTTTGTAGTGTCCTTCCTTTCCGCATTTCCAACACACCACCTTTACAGGTTTTCGTAGAGATTTAGGTCTCCCTCTAGATTTAGATCTCCCACTCGATGACTTATTTTTGTTTCTGTTCTGGGACTGCCCTCGTATAGACAAGAAATCACCATTTTGGTCCTCCATATTTTTCCATCTCATCTCCTCTGCCAGCAAGGATGAGACTATTTCATCAAACTTCAAGGAAGTTACATTGCTACCTATTGCAATAACTAGACTATCCCACAAATCTGTTAGAGAACAAAATAAACTGATGCACTTATCTTCATCTAAAATTTCAATATCAATAGATGCTAACTGACTTACCACAATATTAAATGTGTTTAGATGATCTGTCACCAAGTCTCCATCTTTCATCCTCAGGTTATATAGCTTTTTCTGTAGGAACAGTTTATTAACTAGAGACTTAGATTGGTACAAATTCTCTAACTTGTCCACAAATCCTTCATCGTAGATTCCCCTGATACATTCAACAATACTGAATCTAAGACACACAATCATATTGTGCTCTTTGCCTTCCGATCCAACTTTTTCCATTCTTCATCAAACACTCTCGTTGGTTTTGTACCCAGATCTACCGTGATCCATTGATCTTTATCCACCAACAAATCCTCCATCTTGAGTTTCCGCAACTCAATACTCTGGCAATTAAATTTCTCGATCTCTATCTTTCCACTGCTCTCCATCTTCTTTCACCACCAGAATCGATCCTGTAGATCTCCCACTGAACAGGGTATACCAAAAGCCCGAGGAAAACCCCTCAGCAGCAAAGGTGTCCCCTTGAAGCCAAAATAGCTCTGATATCAAATGTAGGTTTTAACCCCATATAGAAATTACTTGCATACGAATTCTAAAACACATAAAATAAATAATGCGAGAGCATAACACATATACACAGAGATTTTCCCCTGGATCCCAAAACTAGGTCTACTAGATTGATTTTTCATTATGTTCCTTTCAATGTTACAATACATATTTATACATGCCGAAGCATCCAATACCATGGACCCAAAAACATCGCGTCCAAAACCATGTGCGAAAATCATGCACAAAACCATAGGTGGGTCCGCCCAACCTAACATAGGGTCCAAAACCAAAATTTTCCAGGGCACTGCCCCGAACCCCATAGAGTGGGGTTACCTGCACCCCTCAAACCCCCTGTGACCCCCCCGCTACACAATTAGTGCAACGAAGGGGGGGCTCCGCCCCCCCTCTAATCCCCCTGTTAAATACATGCGCTAGTCGTGGAAAGAATATAACACAACCCAACATTCTCCCACTTGTTGTTTTCTTTCCACATGGGGCCACAAGAGAGCTTAGTCATTTATCCAACACCCATTTTTTCTCTACACCAAGAGAACTTCTCAGAGTTCACAGATTTTGTCAATGCATCTGTAGTATTCTTCAAAGTGTCCACCTTCACCACCAATAGAGTGGGGTTACCTGCACCCCTCAAACCCCCTGTGAGCCCCCGCTATGCAATCGACGCAACAAAGGGGGGGATCTGCCCCCCCTCTAACCCTCCTATTAACTACGTGGGATAGTCGTGGAAAGAATATAGCACAACCCAACACTTGTGAGGTGGAAAATCTGAAATATCTACTGGAAATACATCGCGAAACTGCTATAAGATTGGGTACCTTTTCAATACCTATGCATCCTCAACATCCTTACCTTTATCACTAGAGATATGCACTACAAATAACACACATCCTTGTCTATGACTGCGATTTTCCTGCATAGATTTCATCATTCTAACTAATGTTGCCTTCTCTTACCCTGTAAGACTCTCTGTTCTCCATTGACATCCAAGCACTCAATGGCTTTGTCATAACAATCCAAATTGGTCCTATTAAGGTAGAACCAATCCATACCTGAAAACATATTGTATGATCCCAACAACAACACATTCAAATTTGTTGATGTAGGCATACCATTCAACTCAAAAGAGCAAGCTCTTACCCGATGATGAACTCTCTTCTTTTTACCTATATCTAACTGTACTAATCAAGATTTTGCATGGACATCTTTATTCAAACCACACTTATCCACCAAGTTAGGATTAACATAACTATAATTAGATATAGTGTCAATCAAAATAGAAACAACTTGATCACAAATCTTACCATCCATCTCAGTGCAAGATTCTCGGTGATATTCCTGCCTATTATCTAGCGCTACATAGATACGAGGAATGCTCTACCCAACATCCCCAATAGTCTGTGCCTTATTTGCACTATAGATCTGAGGCCTACCACCCTTATTTTGTAGAAAATCTCTCTGAAGATGTTCCTTACCACATGTCCAACACTCCAACCATCTATTGTTGTGACCCATGTCCATGTTTAGCTACGTTTCAATTCTTGTATGGTGCAACATTCTCTCTCTTTTCTGCATTCTGAGGCCTTATTCATTTTGGATACCATTTACCTTTACCTTTATCTTTCCCTTTCAATCCTTATTGAGATTTTGTCTTACGCTTTGATTGTTCATAGCAATGATTCAATTTCCCAATAACTTCCTCAAGTGACTGAGGCTCATCATACTCAATCCAATCTCTAAATTCTAATGGCAATCCACTGACAAATCTCCAAACTTTGGACTTTTCATCCTTAATATACGGTACATACCTCAATAAATACAGGAACTTGGCCGTATATTGCTCATTTGTCATGGATCCCATCATTAGCTCATACAATTCCTTCGCTTTGCTATCATAGTACCTTCCTGATCAATATTTCTTCCTGAAGAGTCTCTTGAATTCATGCCAACTCAAGCCTTATGTCCTTATGTATCTGACTCATCTTTCCCTTTGAGGCTGAAGATAGCTATTATGGCCTTCATATTCTCTATGTACTCATGCAGTTTGAATAAATTCTTCATCCCAAGTAACCAAGCCTCTACATCCTCCAGATTATTCAAATCCCCATCAAAAGTAGGTGGCTTAGCTTTCTTGAACTCATTTGACAAGTATCCACTATCACTCCTCCTATAAGGGTGATAACTATGATGCCCATAAAAACCAGAACTAGAATAGTAGCTATGTCCATCACCTCTCCTATCAGGAGTATCCAAGATCCTGCCATCTCTAACTGTGTAATTCCTATCCGACTTGTTCCCACTATGAAATCTATTTTCATATTCCCCATTATTTTTTCCTCCTTTCTTTGGTTAATCTGAAGTGGTCCCTGTCTCTACAATTATGACAAACTCCAAAGGATTAATGCAATGACTTCTTCTTGTTTCTCTTGTGCCTGCATGATCATGTTATTATCTACTTTGCTACTCCTTATTTTTTCCTTCAAACTCCTCAATGTGTGTGCTAAGTCAGAAGAGTGCCCAACACCATGCTTCTCATGTAATCTATTATCACTTAAGAATTCTAATGCTAAAATTTTTCACATTAGTTTGATGGTAAATGTTGGTGCTAGTCTAAGTTTGATTTTTGTTTGCCTTAGAGTCTAAGTCTTAGGAGTCTTGAGTCAACTATGCATTCTCATTCATCACCGGTCTCATAACCATGTGTCAGTTTTGTTCAAAGGTTACTATGTGCCACAAAGCTCTTTAGGTAATTTCGCAGCACATAAATCCTTGTTAGCAGTTTCATAGCGCAACATGTTTTAGGTGATTTTGTAGCTCATAATTCAAATTTTACATTGGCTGCACTATGAAATCGGAGATTCGTGCAATCCGCAGCAAATCTTTCCCAATTGTCAAATCTGTCAAGTTCAATTATGGTTGCATCATCCACTGTCAGCTTATACACTCCACATATCATGTCTAACCGCTTATCTCCATCATTACAGTCGCTAGGTACTCTGGTACACTCGGATTGCAAGATCCAAGAAAAGTCAGGTATTCACAGTCTTAGTCATGATTGCATTCATTGCATAAGGGACAAATCTACAAATGTTCAATTTGAATGCATTACATATCAAGTGAGGCAGCTATCAAGCAAGGCAGAGATCAAATATTGAAACAGAGCCGGTCATCAAACATATCATTCTGCTGGAGATTCATAGAAGGGTCTGTAGAGAGAAAGAATCACAGGTCAGGCAGGTGTTTAAGGACTGAACCTAAAGGTTTAGACATAACCTTGAGGAACAGGGAAGTTGAGCATGCATTCAAGCAAGTTGGGTGCTAGAATTTTTTCAAGAAACTCCAGGGAGGTCATGCACAGGTCACCAAGGAATTTGCCTTGAATTTCACAGGACTAAATTCAAAGGTTGGTATGCTTGAACTACAGGTCTCACCAGACATAATATCCACAATTACGGAGATTCCAAGAGGGCAAGAAACTTGGTTTAAGAATTTCAAATTTGATATGAACCCATGTAAAGAATTTCTGAAGCATGAGTTCTTTAACTCCAATTTAAACAAATCTGTTCCTAGGAGTTATGTCAAGGATTCGTATGCCAATTTGCTTACCTGCATACAGAGGTACCTTACCTGTGAAGGGAGATACAATAAGGTGTATTCATATCATTTCAAACTTTTGTTGCATTTCACAGGGAAGACATCTATTGATTTACCTTTCTTCTTATTTCGTAGCCTAAGCAAAATGTGTGATAAGGTGAAATTAAGGAAAGAGGCTTGTGAGACTTCATTGTTTCACCATGGATTGGTTAAGTTGATTGTTCTGCATGAACTCCAGAAGGTTGATAGAGACTGGCCCACGTTCATCTTCATGTCTGGTTTCAAGAACGAGACTGGTCTTAGTCCTCAAAATACAAAAGACTTGCCAGCAACCAGTGATCATCAGGCAGAAACAAGATCCAAGAGGTTTATAAAGGTGAAGGCTAGGAAACAGGTAAGGGAACCCACCAAGTCATTGATAATCCAAGATACACCCCAACAATCCCAGAAAGAGAAAATTCAAATCAGAGAAAGTGCACCTGAATCACCCACAGGTGAAGTAGTCCAGAGAAGAATGACAAGAAGCCAATTAGCTAGGGAAAAGGGAAAAGCAGTGGTGACTGAAGACGCCCCGGTTTCAAAGGGAAGTCTTAATGACATATTGTAGGCAATTGATATTGAAGAGTCTCCCCTGGTTCAAGCAGATGTGATAGAGTTAGGAAAAGACAAGGCTAAGAAAAATAAAGCCTCAACAAAGCTCAAGTTCGATGATCCAATTGATAAATTTGTCTTTAGGCCAAGAAGACCCATAACAAGGAATTTCAAAGACATACAAGAGATACTGCCAAGATCAGATGAAACAAGGGAGGCAACACAACCTCATGAAGGAAAAGATAAAAGCAAAGCAGTTACCCTTCAAGAAGAGGATAGTGTGGAAGAGTTGAAAAGGAGGTTGGAATTGGCAAACTTTGAAATTGCTAGACTGAAGAAAGCCGCTAGGAAATTTGCAAGAAAAGAGGCTTATTTTAACCAAATGCAAGCTCGGTGGGAGGACAAAACATTTCAAATACCCGAGGTGGTTGATTTTAATGTTCAATTCCGTAGTTGGACTGTCCCTGCAATAAAGGAAGCGCAATTCATCAGAAAGGTCAATACAAACCTGAGAACTAGGATCAGAGTCATGAAGAAACAAATTGAGGACTTAAAGATACAGTTAAGCCAGCAGAAAGAATCTCCTTAAAGAAGTCGCACATCAAGTAAGGTTATGTTTCAAATTTTGATGGTTTTCCTTGTTACAATCTTTCTTGAAGAATCATACATTTTCACTCAGTTTTGAAAATCTTTGGAGCAATTGAAAAAGACGTTTAAATATCAAGAGGCTCAAAATAGCAAAATTTTGGGTTGAAACTGTGTTTTTGGAATTACCCAGCAGTTTCGTAGCGCGCTACGAAACTGCTGAAGATACATAATTTAAACTCAGTCAATAGATTTTGAGAGACCAAGGGAAAAATTTTGAAAAAGGAATATCTTCAAAGGATAATCTAAAGGTATCAACTTTCAACAAGGTCAAGACAGGTGGAGGAAATATATATTTGAACCCAATTCTAAACTTTTTGTTATAAAGTGATCATATTTACTACAGTCCATGATATGTCAGATAGCTTGGAGGAGCTTTTGTCTTCACACATGGAAAAGGTTAACAGCACATCAAGGACGTGGCATTCTGATATATTTTGCATAATCAAAGATGAAGGGTATGGTTCATTGGATTCAAATATCTTTGAGGAAAACCAAAGGCAGATAAACAGGGACAGTTCCCTACTTTTCAGGCAAATGGAGAAGATGGGACATTGAGGACCAATATGGAGTTTCGAACATCCACCACAGCCAAACTAAAAAAAAAGGCCACTTGTCAAAGAACGAGAATTATTGTAATTAAGGCTATTATTAGCATGATATGGAGTTAGACTCCTATTTGACTTAGATCTCTAAAAAGTCCAGTTAGCAATTTGTTACATTTAATAGGTAGTTAAAATTTGAATAGGTGTCATAAGAAGTAGAATTTGAGTTCCCCTCATGTTGGAGGAGGAATCTCAGCCTTGTAAAAGAACTCTATATATAGAAGAAAGAGAAATGTACCAGGGATTGGAAATTTATTGAAAAAAGCTCTGATATTTGGCTTCATGTAAAGACTCTGTTTTAGTAATACAAGATTGGCTTTAATTCTCAGGACTCAGGAGGGATTCGATGTTCAAAATGTGTTGTGTTATTCTTTTCCTAATATTTACAGTGGTATGAATGTGTAATCACTTAGAATTCACTTATAGTGCTTGAACTTCTTGTATGCACTCATAGACTGTGTGGTCGCATATGTTTTCGGTATGTTCTGAATGTGTTGAATGCTGAATGCCCTGACTTCTATGTAAGGTTAATACCATTGTTATACTGAAATGATGTTGACTCCATAAGCCCAATGGATAGTTGCTAAATGTGTTTCCACCATTCATAATTTTACATTTGTTTCACAAGAATTAGCCATCTTAACTATAACCAAAAACATTAACCCTTTAAGCGAGCCCTCTCTGGTTGGGGAGGCTAAGCCTCAGCCTAAAGTAGGTTTGAAACAGTTACTTGAAGTCTTCCTGGTCTGCAGCCTTCCAGGGCCTGATTTTGAGATAACATAATCCATAGGGGGAGTCTCGAGAACTTTATTCTACCATCTTGCTAGTCATCTCGATCTCTTTCTTGTAAGTACACCATGTCAGACGAAACCAAAAAATAACATAATAAACATACCTCAGTATATTTCAGGAGAGGATATCTCATTTGCAATATCAACTAGATTAACACAATAAATGTATAAAAAAAATCATAACAACATATAGATTTCATCCTAATCATAGTCTAGTCGTCAATGCATGACCATATCAACCACACCTCATGACCCCATGCATGACAACTACAACCATGTCAATGTATGACATGCATGCATACATGATACATACAAACACTAACATGTATAACCAGTGCATAACTGACCTATACTCACGATAACCACATCGAACAACACACCATCCACTTTAACATGGTGACACAATGCAACCATGACCAACACCATGCACACACAGTAAGCTCACAGACCACAAGCATGAAGAAAACATATGCAACCGATATGTATACATGAAAAACACACCTCCCATCCACTCCATGGGGTGAACTATGCTTTGATACTACTCTGTAACACCCTCCTCCCACATTTACCCAAGTTAACTAGTATGCTAGGGTAAACATGTGACGTGATGCTACTATGATTTGATTCAATTCCCCATGTATAGTTAAGGAAGTGGAACCGAAAAAACAAAACCAAACTAACCTTCCACACATGCTACAAAACCTCCAAGAGCCAACTAACATTTCTAGGTGACCAACCCCTGAGGCAACTTAACATTTTACTTACCTAGAGCCTTAGTCGCTCCCATGACATGGGCATGCATGTGGCTGGGACCCTCTAGTTTCTCTCACAACAAGGGAGTGCAGGAGACTGGGGTATTTTTCAGCTAGTTCTAAGTCTGTGACCCCTAATTCAGTGCCACTTTTTCAAGGCTAGGACACAGGCCACTTTTCAAAAATCCATGGAACTTCGAGAAATGAAAATTAAAATTGAAACAATGATACTAATGAAAATAATTGGGCAAGACTTGACTCGAACCCTACTAGCCATGATAGGCATTCTTTCAAACATATCACAAATATGCATTCTACAGGTCATAACAATAAATCTAAGCATAGGGATTTCATACTTATCTGAGAATCACTAAGAAGCATTGATGCCTTATCACATTAGCTACATTATCATTTATTAGGTCATATATTCATTGTTCATTCATTTAAAAATTAAAACATGATGAGATCCATACATCATCATTATCATAAAACATACTCATAACTAGCATATAAACATCATAAATCATAAGGATACAAAAATCATAAACTAGTATATTTACAGATGAAATACCAAGGAGATGAAATTCTTATTAATGAATGCATAAGCCAACTAGGTATGGGACTTCCATGAACCACCCTACCATATGTTGGATGAACCAAATCTTTCTTTCAGCCAATCACCCCCATGCCAAGTATGATTGTGGGACTCATAACCAAAATCAACCAGGGTTTCCTTAGACTACACCACCTCACCCTCATCAATAGAACCAGGATTTACAAAAATGCACACAAGATAACTAGGCTCTAAACAAGCATGCATGCCGCTGGATTTCTGCACCTACATCATGAGGAATTTACTTGTCTCCTATTCTCTAGGCTTTATCATACATCCCAACATACAATAGTCGAGGATCCCTAGGCCTAATCAAGACTCCACCCTCTAGGTTTTAACGTATATCCTGCCATTCACTGACCAAGTATTCCTAGGCCTAGTGTAGGGAACCCACCTCTAGGCATTACCATAGATCCCGCCATTCATCGGTCGAGGATTCCTAGGCCCACTAAGGTAACACAAAATCTAGTTTTACCGCAACCCACAATCCGATTAAGTAGTTACAAGGTTATGCCTTTACCACAATCCACAGTCTCATTCATGGATCACTAGGCCATGTGTTATTTCTTTCAAAGACTACCTCACTTAGTTTCGAATCCATCCAACAATCTAGCTCAATCAAAACATGGGGGCCCATCACACCATGTCTATATGGAAATGGCAAGGCAAGATTGAAGAAAATTGTCACACCTAGGAAAACCCAAGTCAATGATAGGAAGAGGATCAAATACACACATGCAAGTACCATGCATTTCAACTCTAGCAATGAAATTACACATGTAATTTGATACCTGAAAATAATCCCAATGTAGCTACTTGATCCTGCTCTTCCTTGCTTGATCTTCATTTTACTTTTTCTTCTTTGCTTTTCTTAATCCAATCCTGAAGTGCTCCAAGAAAACTCTAAGTGTCCAAGAGTGTGTGATAGCAAATAGAGAGAGAGCTCCAAAATTGAACTAACAAAAGGTAAAACTGACAAAAGATACCAGCTAATCCTCATAAGAATTTTTATTAATGAGGCCTATATTTTGTTCATTTTCCATTATTTTCCTTCATTTTCCTCCTCACATGCAACCTGTGACCTTTCACCTTCCTTTTCTCCTAATTTCCATTATTTTCATAAATAAAATGCCAATTAATGCCTCACGTCTTTCCAAAGCCTTTGCCATTTCCTTCTAGCCTTTATCCTTTCCTTCCATAGTCATAATAAACCAAATGAATACCCACACCAATATTCTTTTCCCAAAACTCAACTTGGAATAATTGTCCCATAACCATGGTTATTATTTTTCCTTTATTAACTTTTATTACATGGAAATTTCAGTAGGGCTGTTATAGAAGATAGGGAGAGAGAAAGAGGGAGAGAGAGATGGAGGGAGATATATATAGATATGGAGAAATAATGTGTATGTTTGTGGGGTGATATAGAGAGATGAAGAAGGAGATACAAAGGGAGATATAGAGATATAAATGGAAGGGAAAGAGAGGGAAGAAGAGAGAGATAGAGAGAGGGTGGGAGGGAGAGATAGATAGATATGAAGAGAGAGAATGCGTGTTTGGGGGGTGAGATAAAGAGACAAATAATGAGAGATGGAGGGATATATATATTATATATATATATATATATATATATAATATATATTATAATATATATATATATATATATATATGGAGAGGGGAGAGAAAGGGAAGAAAATTGTTTGCACTAGATGCATTGATTTCAGTGTAGATGCTGATTCCTAATCCTATTTGATTTCTTGCATTAGATGCATTTATTTCTATGTAGATGTTGATTTCTAATTCTATTTGATTGCTTGCATTGGATGCATTGATTTCATGAACTTAGATGTTAATTTCTAATCCTGTTAGATGGATTGATTTTAGTATAGCAGTTGGTTCCTAATCATATTTTATTGCTAGCAATAGATGCATTGATTTTAGGGTAGATGTTGATTTTAATCCTATTTGATTTCTTGCATTAGATGCATTGATTTTAGCTTAGATGTTTATTTCCAATCATATTTTATTTTTTTCATTAGATGCATTGATTTCAATGTAGACGTTGATTTCTCATCCTATTTGATTGCTTATATTAGATGTATTGATTTCAATGAAGATGTTTATTTCTGATTTAATGTAACTAGATGTATGGTGTACATTAATTTCAAAGTAATTAGATTAACATTGTGCATTGATCTCAATGTAAGCACAAAAGAATTATTGATGGCACACATTGATTTCTATGTTGTAGTAATTCAACCATAAATAAAATACTTGAATTTTAATATTAAATAAAATTTTTATGTAATTAAAATGTTTGCTTCTTGAAACTGTAAACTATTTGTAAATAACTACATTCTTGTTATTCTCATTTTCCATTCTTCATATTGGATTGTAAAAATTACAACACACACACACACATCATGTTATGACTAAGCTCTTTTAGATAACCTCAAATGAAATAACAATGAATACAACTTACTTGTAACTTTTACATCTCCAAATATTTTAAAATTGAATAAAACTTATTTCAATCCTATTTGTGTTTTTTAATTGAACCTTGAGATTTAAGAAATTGATTGAAATACTTAAAAAAATTGACCTTGCAATGGTATACGGTTGGATCACAAAAAATTTCATATACAGATTTTTCTATTATAATATGGATTCCGACTTTAGAATTCAAATAATTTATTTTTAAAATTGAATTATATATAACTAATGGGCCTCTAAATTAGACATAAGTTAAGGCCCATACCTATAAATTAAACATTAATTTAAGGCCTATGACCATCCAGCACATTAAACCTATGTTTCTGCACTAGATAATGTATTTTTAACTTTAATATATTCATTAGGAAGGTTTATGAATAATTGTACATTTGTGCCTAATATTATTTATTTTTGTGGAATATTATGAGAATATTGGGCAGATTATGAAGATTTGAAGGAGGAGATAATTTAGGGGCTTGCTCTCTACTACAAGAGGATCAATAATAAATAATAAATCAACAAGATATTATGGAATTATGGCATAGATTGTGGAACTCCAATGATTGAGAAAATCTAGGAATGTGTTCCTTTCTATTTAACGCAAATTCCTAGAGTTGGGGACCAGATCCACTAATCAAGGGATTTTGGTGGGGAACACTTCCTCCATTCATGGGGAATGATTCCTAACCATTTTTATAAGTACCGAGTCAAATTTGCCTCTAGGGATAAATTTTCATTAGTGTTCTTGTGGAGAGAACTCATATTTCTGCAGTTCCATTGTATTTTCTTGCAGGGATGTAATTGTATTGATGAAAATAATGAAGATTGGTGTCATGTTTAGCTTCTAAATCTTGTTTTCCTCCAAAGGTCTCTGATTTTCCTTGGGCTTGGCCATCCCAGGAGCCTCATAGCCCTTTTGTATCATTTTCTTTCCTTCTTTTCACTACTTATTCACATGCATCTCTTGTTTGTATTTCTTACTACTTCTGCATTTAGTATTAATGATTTCTTGTTGTAGGAT
The DNA here is from genome assembly GCA_000404065.3 of Pinus taeda. Classification (NCBI taxonomy): domain Eukaryota; kingdom Viridiplantae; phylum Streptophyta; class Pinopsida; order Pinales; family Pinaceae; genus Pinus; species Pinus taeda. The sequence continues at coordinate 21,857 of APFE031531838.1, forward strand.
TGAGTTAAATGGTTGATGTAAGTTCTTTTTCAAGATCAAAAGCATCATTTAATAATTGGAAAAGATTTGGAAGGTCATAGTAATCATTGAGCTACTTGGATTAGCTTTCTTATTTCCAAATCTAGATTTATGGAACTCCTTTGTGGCAAAGAACAATAGATTTCTGCTATTTTTTAGAGCATGCTAACGAGCTTCAATTGAGTTGGTTCCACTTGAATTATATCAAAAAAACATTCTAGTTCATAAAATAAATTACCCCACTGCATTTTCACTTGATTAGGTTAGGCATCTTTTAGATTTACTAGCTCACTAGTTCTCAAATTTCTAGATTTTCGACTAGTAATGTTTTTCTATTTTTTTAGCATGGGTTAACAGAGGTCTATTTGAGTGATTTCACTTCAAATGGGGACCTAAGACATCCTAGTTAATAAAAAAATTTGTCTCATCCAATTTGGATTTGTTTCCTTGGTCATTCGATGAATTATAATTCTGTATAGTAAATATGCAACATCCTGTAGTAAATCAAGGGATCTTGTAGGAAATCATTGTAGCATCCTGTAGGAAATCACTATAGCATCCTGTAGGAAAGCTTGTTTTGAGCCCAAATTGATAAAAATAATCATTGAAGCTGGGATTAGGACTCTACTTGACCTCCATGCCGTCAAGACCATTTTAACCTTCTTGCTCCACACTTGTCTTCCCTGCCAAAGATCAAGCAAAGATTAGCATTTGCATTTATAAAGAAAAAATATTTTAAAAATGAGCTCTTTGATATTTACACATGAAAATAGTAGTTAGTACTCTCTAGGTCAGATTTCATGCTCAGTTAGTTTAAGTCATCACATGTGATAAATAGGGTTAAGCTAGGTTTCTTTTACATTTAGTTCATGATCTTTATGCAATTGGAATATGTTTCTTTCATTGTACCTTCTTTCTTGCAATAGGTTAAGGTTCCATTTCGAGCATTTCATTTTCTACAATTAGT
>APFE031531838.1:28953-40414 GCA_000404065.3 Pinus taeda
TTATTTTTTCCTTCAAACTCCTCAATGTGTCTGCTAAGTCATAAGAGTGCCCAACACCATGCTTCTCATGTAATCCATAGGGAGAGTCTTGAGAAATTTAGTCTACCATCTTGCTAGTCATCTTGATCTCTTTCTTGCAATTACACCATGTTAGATGAAACCAAAAAATAACATAATCAATATACCTCAATATATTTCAGGAGAGGATGTCTCATTTGCAATATCAACTAGATTAGGACAATAAATGTATAAAAATAATCATAACAACATATAAATATCATCCTAACCATAGTCTGGTTGTCAATGCATGACCATATCAACCACACCTCATGACCCCATGCATGACAACTACAACCATGTCAATGTATGCATAGCAATCAACATATGTATGACATGCATGCATACATGATACATACAAACACTGACATGCATAACCAGTTCATAACTGACCTATACTCACGATAAACACATTGAACAACACACCATCCACTTTAACATGGTGACACAATGCAACCATGACCAGCACCATGCACACACAATAGGCTCATAGACCACAAGCATGAAGAAAACATATGCAACCAATACGAAAACATGACAAACACACCTCCCATCCAGTGCAGGGGGTGAACTATGCTTTGATACTACTCTGTCACACGCTCCTCCCACATTTACCCAAATTAACCAATAAACTAGGGTAAACATGTGACGTTATGCTACTATGATCTAATTCAATTCCCCATGTATAGTTAAGGAAGTGGAACCGACAAAACAAAACCAAACTAACCTTCCACACATGCTACAAAACCTCCAAGAGCCAACTAACATTTCTAGGTGACCAACCCTTGAGGCAACTTAACATTTTACTTACCTAGAGCCTTAGTCGCTCACATGACATGGGCGTGCATGTGGTTGGGACCCTCCAGTTTCTCTCACAACAAGGGAGCACAGGAGACTGGGGTCTTTTTCAGCTAGTTCTAAGTCTGTGACCCCTGATTCAATGACACTTTTCAAGGCTAAGACACAGGCCACTTTCCAAAAATCCATGGAACTTCGAGAAATGAAAAGTAACATTGAAACAATGATACTAATGTAAATAATTGGACAAGACTTGACTGAAACCCTACTAGCCCTGATAGGCATTCTTTCAAACATACCACAAATATGCATTCTACAGGTCATAACAATAGATCTAAGCATAGGGATTTCATACTTATCTAAGAATCACTAAGAAGCATTGATGCCTTATCACATTAGCTACATTATCATTTATTAGGTCATATATTCATTGTTCATTCATTTAAAAATTAAAACATGATGAGATCCATACATCATCACTGTCATAAAACATACTCATAACTAGCATATAAACATCATAAATCATAAGGATACAAAAATCATAAACTAGTATATTTACACATGAAATACTGAGGAGATGAAATTATGATTAATGAATGCATAAGCCAACTAGGTATGGGACTTCCACGAACCACCCTACCATATGTTGGATGAACCAAATCTTTCTTTCAGCCAATCACCCCCATGCCAAGCATGATTGTGGGACTTATAACCATAATCAACCAGGGTTTCCTTAGATTACACCATATCACCCTCATCAATAGAACCACGATTTACGGCAATGCACATTAGATAACTAGGCTCTAAACAAGCATGCATGCCACTAGATTTCTCCACCTACATCATGAGGAACTTACTTGTCTCCTAGTCTCTAGGATTTATCATACATCCCAACATACAATAGTCGAGGATCCCTAGGCCTAATCAAGACTCCACCCTCTAGGCATTAATGTATATCTTGCCATCCACTTACCAAGTATTCCTAGGCCTAGTTTGGGGAACCCACCTTTAGGCATTACCATATATCCTACCATTCACCGGACAAGGATTCCTAAGCCACTAAGGTAACAGAAAATCTAGTTTTATCGCAACCCACAATCCGATTAAGTAGTTACAAGGCTATGGCTTTACCACAATCCACAGTCTGTTTCATGGATCACTAGGCCATGTGTTATTTCTTTCAAAGACTACCTCACTTAGTTTCGAATCCATCCAACAATCTAGCTCGCTCACTCAAAACATGGGGGCCCATCACACCATGTCTATATGGAAATGGCAAGGCAAGATTGAAGAAAATTGTCACACCTAGGAAAACCCACGTCAATGACAGGAAGAGGATCAAATACACACATACATGTACCATGCATTTCAAATCTAGCAAGGAAATCACACATGCAATTAGATACCTGCAAATAATCCCAATGTAGCTACTTGATCTTACTCTTCCTTGCTTGATCTATATTTTACTTTTTCTTCTTTGCTTTTCTTAATCCAATCCTAAAGTGCTCCAAGAAAACTCTAAGTGTCAAAGAGTGTGTGAGAGCAAATAGAGAGAGAGCTCCAAAATTGAACTAACAAAAGGTAAAACTGACAAAAAATACCAGCTAATCCTCAAAAGCCTTTTTATTAATGAGGCCTATATTTTATTCATTTTCCATTATTTTCCTTAATTTTCCTCCTCACATGCAACCTGTGACCTTTCACCTTCCTTTTCTCCTAATTTCCATTATTTTCATAAATAAAATGCCAATTAATGCCTCACGTCTTTCCAAAGCCTTTGCCATTTCCTTCCATAGTCATAATAAACCAAATGAATGCCCACACCAATATTCTTTTCCCAAAACCCAACTTGGAATAAGTGTCCCATAACTGTGGTTATTATTTTTTGTTTATTAACTTTTATTACATGGAAATTTCACTATGGCTATTATAGAAGATAGGGAGAGAGAGAGGGAGAGAGAGATGGAGGGAGATATATATAGATATGGAGAAATAATGTGTATGTTTGTGGGGTGATATAGAGAGATGAAGAAGGAGATACAGAGGGAGATATAGAGATATAAATGGAAAGGAAAGAGAGGGAAGAAGAGAGAGATAAAGAGAGGGTGGGAGGGAGAGATAGATAGATATGAAGAGAGAGAATGCGTGTTTGGGGGGTGAGATAGAGAGGCAAATAATGAGAGATGGAGGGATATATATATGGAGAGCGGAGAGAAAGGGAAGAAAATTGTTTGCACTAGATGCATTGATTTCAATGTAGATGCTGATTTCTAATCCTATTTGATTTCTTGCATTAGATGCATTTATTTCTATGTAGATGTTTATTTCTAATTCTATTTGATTGCTTGCATTGGATGCATTGATTTCATGAACTTAGATGTTAATTTCTACTCCTATTTGACTTCTTGCATTAGATGGATTGAGTTTAGTATAGAAGTTAATTCCTAATCTTATTTCATTGCTAGCAATAGATGCATTGATTTTAGTGTGGATGTTTATTTTTAATCCTATTTGATTTCTTGCGTTAGATGCATTGATTTTAGCTTAGATGTTTATTTCCAATCATATTTTATTTTTTACATTAGATGCATTGATTTCAATGTAGATGTTGATTTCTCATCTTATTTGATTGCTTACATTAGATGCATTGATTCCAGTGAAGATGATTTCTGATTTAATGTAGCTAGATGTATGGTGTACATTAATTTCAAAGTAATTAGATTAACATTATGCATTGATCTCAATGTAAGCACAAAAAAATTATTGAGGACGTGCATTGATTTCTATGTCGTAGTAATTCAACCATAAATAAAATACTTGAATTTTAATATCATTTAAAATGTTCACGTAATTAAAATGTTTGCTTCTTGAAACTGTAAACTATTTGTAAATAACTACATTCTTGTTATTCTCATTTTCCATTCTTCATATTGGATTGTAAAAATTACAACACACACACGCACATCATTTTATGACCAAGCTCTTTTAGATAACCTCAAACGAAATAACAATGAATACAACTTATTTGTAATTTTTACATCTCCAAATATTTTAAAATTGAATAAAACTTATTTCAATCCTATTTGTGTTTTTGAATTGAACCTTGAGATTTAAGAAATTGATTGAAATACTTTAAAAAATTGACCTTGCAATGGTATACGGTTGGATCACAAAAAATTTCATATATAGATTTTTGAATTATAATATGGATGACTTTAAAATTCAAATAATTTATTTTTAAAATTGAATTATATATAACTAATGGGCCTCTAAATTAGACATAAATTAAGGCCCATACCTCTAAATTAAACATTAATTTAAGGCCTATGACCATCCAACACATTAAACCTATGTTCCTGCATTAGATAATGTGTTTTTAACTTTAATATATTCATTAGGAAGGTTTATGAAAAATTGGATATTTGTGCCTAATATTATTTATTTTTGTGGAATATTATGAGAATATTGGGCAGATTATGAAGATTTGAAGGAGGAGATAATTTAGGGGCTTGCTCTCTACTATAGGAGGATCAATAATAAATAATAAATCAACAAGATATTATGGAATTATGGCATAGATTGTGGAACTCCAATGATTGAGAAAATCTAGGAATGTGTTCCTTTCCATTTAATGCAAATTCCTAGAATTGGGGACTAGATCCACTAATCAAGGATTTTGGTGGGGAAAGCTTCCTCCATTCATGGGGAATGAATCCTAATCATTTTTATAAGTACCGAGTCGAATTTGCCTCTAGGGGTAGATTTTCATTAATGTTCTTGTGAAGAGAACTCATATTTCTGTAGTTCCATTGTATTTTCTTGCAGGGATGTAATTGTATTGATGAAAATAATGAAGATTGGTGTCATGTTCACCTTCTAAATCTTGTTTTCCTCCAAAGGTCTCTGATTTTCCTTGGGCTTGGCAATCCCAAGAGCCTCAGAGCCCTTTTGTATCATTTTCTTTCCTTCTTTTTACTGCTTATTCACATGTGTCTCTTGTTTTTATTTCTTTCTACTTCTGCATTTAGTATTAATGATTTCTTGTTGTAGGATTGATTTAAATGGTTGATGTAAGTTCTTTTTAATGATCACAAGCATCATTTAATCCTTGGAAAAGATTTGGAAGGTCATAGTAATCATTGAGCTACTTGGATTAGCTTTCATATTTCCAAATCTACATTTATGGAACTCCTCTGTGGCAAAGAACAATAGATTTCTGCTATTTTTTAGAGCATGCTAACGAGCTTCAATCGAGTTGGTTCCACTTGAATTATATAAAAAAAACATTCTAGTTCATAACAAAAATTACCCCACTGCATTTTCACTTAATTAGGTTAAGCATTTTTTAGATTTACTAGCTCACTAGTTCTCGAATTTCTAGATTTTCGACTAGTAATGTTTTCTGTTTTTTAGCATGGGTTAACAGAGGTCTATTTGAGTGATTCCACTTCAAATGGGGGCCTAAGACATCTAGTTAATAAAAAAATTTGTCTCATCCAATTTGGATTTGTTTTCCTTGGTCATTCGATGAATTATAATTCTGTATTGTAAATATGTAACATCTTGTACTAAATTAGGGGATCCTGTAGGAAATCACTGTAGCATCCTGTAGGAAATCACTATAGCATCCTGTAGGAAAGCTTGTTTTGAGCCCAAATTGAGAAAAATCATCATTGAAGCTAGGATTAGGCCTCTACTTGACCTCCATGCCATCAAGACCATTTTAACCTTCTTTCTCCACACTTGTCTCCCTTGCCAAAGATCATGCAAAGATTAGCATTTGCATTTATAAAGCAAAAATATTTTAAAAATGAGTTATTTGATATTTACACATGAACACAGTAGTTAGTACTCTCTAGATCAGATTTGATGCTTAGTTAGTTTAAATAATCACATGTGATAAATATGGTTATGCTAGGTTTCTTTTACGTTTAGTTCATGATCTTTATGCAATTGGAATATGTTTCTTTCATTGTACCTTATTTCTTGCAATAAGTTAAGGTTCCATTTCGAACATTTCATTTTCTACAATTAGTTTAAGATTCAACTTCAGTACATGCACTCCATTACATCATAACAACAAAGGAATGACACATTGTATGATGCACATATAGTGCCGATACCTCTTAAGTTTGTACGAACCCCAGGTTGATAATTAAGGTTGGTAGCCTTGGGAGTTACAACATTCTTTTTGCAATACCGAGGCTCATCAATAGCATACATATTTCATTTTGCATGCTTTATATTGAATTGTAAAAAGTGCTAAACAAATATATATATATATAATCTATATATATATTATATATATATATATATATATATATATACATATATAAATATCAAATGTTATGAACTAAGCTTTGTAGATAACTTCAATGAAAATTAAAAAAAAATTCGTAACTTTACATGTACACATATTTTAAAATTGAATATGTGTTATTTCAATTATAAGTAATTGATTCAAATACTTGGATAGTTAAATAAATTTAGGAAAGTTGATAACATTATATAAAATTATAGAAATGTTATCATATATGATTTGTTTCATCTATATTAAATTCCAATATGATTGACTTACATCATGTTATGACTAAGCTCTTCTAGATAATCTCAAAAGAAATAATATTGAATAAAACTTATTTTTTGTTTACATGACATATTTTAAAATTTAATAAAGATTATTTCAATCCTATTTGTGTCTTTTAATTGAACCTTAAGTTTACAAAATTGATTGAAATACTTAAAAAAGTTGACCATGCAATGGTATATGGGTGGGTCACAAAAAAATTCATCTATAGATTTTTTATTATAATGTTGATGACTTTAGAATTCAAATAATTTATTTTTAGAATTGAATTATATAATAACATACATGTTGATTGCGCTAAAAAGACACTTTCTACAAATCAATATGAAGCATGGTTGTAATTCTTTCCATGCTCGCTATTAAATTTATACGTGAAATATTTTAGTTCATTTTAAGTATCAAAGTGAATCCATCATAATAAGATTGCACTTATATCATATTATGTCTAAGATCTTGTAGATGACCTCAAAAGAAATAAAATTGAATAAAACTTGTTTCTATTTCATTTGTGTTTTTTAATTGAACCTTGAGATAGGCAAGTAAATTTAGGAAAGTTCATATTTAATTATATATATAATTATAGAAACAAACATCATTAATTGTTTTTTGGTATATCAAATTCCAATACATATGACTTAAATATCATGTTATGACTAAGCTCTTGTAGATGCCTTCAAAATAAATAAAATTGAATAAAACTTATTTGTTGTTTGCGAGACATCTTTTAAAATTAAATTTAAAACTTATTCCAATCCTATTTGTGTTTGTTTAATTCAAACATCATATATTTTAGTTAATTTTATGTATCAAAATGGCTTGCATCATAACTTAAGATTGCACTTATTTTCTTAGCCTATGAAATTAGAATTCAAAATTGTTATATATTTTAATAAAAGAAATAGTATATAGTTTTTTTTTTAAAACTAGCGCAATAAATTTAATAGATCCATAAACTTCAAAAATTAAACAACACCCATAAACAAGTTTAATACAAATCCATAAATTGTAAAAATAAACGTATCAATAAACTATCCATATGAAATATATACAAAATACAAATATCACATGGACATCTATAAACTGAAATAATAATCATCCATAAGCTGAAATAATGTCCATGTACATCCATAAATTGTCCATGTATGAAAATATACAAAGTTGATATCACATATGAATGTGCCCTATGAAATGGACCTAAAAATATACAAACTATCCACTCTAAGTACCACTAGAACTCCTATGTGTGTTCCACTGCGTAAAGTAAGTGTCTATAATTTGATTATGCAATGTAACACATTCAAATTCAAACTAGTTAGATCATTATTTGTACAAAATAAATAATATATAAATAAATAGTTTTTAATTACATTTGTAATTACATATATGAATCTACTAACCTCACACGAGTCCAAATGTAAGTTATATAGGATGAGGGTATGATGAAATTGGGTTTGGTGCTCCCCTACTTGTGGCTCAAAGAATGGGGCCTACATTGATGGATTCGCATTGTCAATTCCTCTATACCCAACATCTTGTTCATGCGCGAAAATGTATGGATGTAAATTAAAAAAAGAAAATGTTGAAATCTTGGGAATAAAAAAGTTTAACTCAACTATTGGTCCATGTGGTTGTACATAGTGACTCTCCTCCTCATGAGTGTTATGAGGATGAGGTGGAGGTGGAGGAAATCCATGTAAACATGCACTCATGGAGGATGGCCTAGCTAATCAACTGCCCCACAAATGACCTCATAATCTCATCCATGTAGCTAGAGCCATGTGTCTACATGTTAGCATGCACTTATTAATATAAATGCAATCTAATATGAACTAAATTAATATAAATAATTATGCATAATTTGATGATAAGAGTCAAAAGTTTCATTTATATATGTACTTGGTTTGTGTCGCACGATTTGTGCACCCTATAAGTGTCACATATGGCGTGACGATACATACATGCATATGAAAAAATCTGGTCAACGAGTAAACTCACGAGAACTTAATCATCACATAAACGAATTAGCAGCTCACGAGGCAATGATGGCCATTTTTTAATCTCTCCATGCAATGCCACATGCACTCTGACCAATGACATCTCCTTGCCATCTGCAATAGTATCCCTAGTCTCAACACGGAACTATGACAACTCGTCTAGCATTGTCAACAATACCACTCTCCAAGATGGTAGTGGAAACAATCTTTGAGGTGGTGGTACATGCCTAGGGTCCTTAAGGGGCCCCTCATAATCATTTGTACATTCCAAGCTAATTCCATAATAATGAGATCTGGTATCTGTGTAATATGACATCATATGTGACACAAACTCTACATATATATGCTTGGAAAAATAAAGGATGACCTAATCATGGTGGGGGAACTGAACCCAGTCTCCAATTAATCGATCATAGACAAAAGGGGTTGCATTAATATTCTTAAAATATTTGAGTGGAATATGACCTTTATGTCTAGTAGGGTGATTCAGAGGGATGCCGAACAACTCCCCATGAACATTATTGTTCTTGGTGACCTCTTTCACTTCCTCCCAAGTATGTGGGCCTCTAAATTCATGCCCCATAACCCTTTGTATGGAATTTAGGAGGTGGTTCTATGGGCCCAACCTTTGGTATGTCTCAATCAATCTATTGATGTTTTCCAACATTAAAGACAAATTACGCCTAGTAGGTGAACTAGCATGGATGTAACACAATTCTCGTGTGATCCACATATGTTAGGTCATAACATCCTCCAATGTGATACTAGTTGTAGCGTCATCCCATAGAGGAACCCTGCAATGTGATCCTCAACTTCACCCTACTTATGGTCTCCAAATCTAAACATATACATTAAATTCAAACACATTAGTTGAAGGCAATATAAAAATGAAAGACAATCTCAAGACATAAATACATAAAGTTTAAAGAGTATTTAAAAATGTAGGAGGTGTACCTGAAGCAGGTGAAGAAGGTCCACTATCGATAACATGATCATCAACAGAGATAGAAACACTTCCTTTGACACTTTGACTGGTGTTAGAGGCAGGATTTATGAGGGGAACATGCACTCTAGTTGGGCTAAGTGATCTATCATGAGCCCAACCATATATAGCATAACCCCCCACATCCGACGACCTATGGTAGGGGGGCATATAGGAGATGCCTCTGCATATTACATATAATAAATATAATATATATAAACTAATCCAAGAAAAAAATGTTGGCTAAAATATTACACATAATACAAAACTATTAGATACAATACATATAAACTAATCCAAGAAAAAAATGTTGACTTAGAAAGAATATTGAGAAGAAAACCATTTCTAAACTCACGTAGTCTAATTTAGCCTGAATGTAAACACAATCAAAAGAAGTGATCAAATCTACTTTCACACATTTTCCTATTTCTAAATAATGCATTTTATTCATAGGGCATAAATATGTAAATATATATGTAAAAAAATTAAAATAAACCTATTTGCAAAACTAATAAGATTTCATGCCAACCAAATAACCTAATAGAATTTAAGTTCTTATAATGTTTGACTTTGATAGATGATATATATTAGGTGCAAGAACACAGAGACAATGTTTCTTGTACAACACACTACATAGTGAAACAATATGGTACAAATTAGAAAAGAGTCAAAATCTTTTTATTCACTTGAAATGTACTTTTCATGATGGATTTAATGTATCTATCATGCATTGTTGAAACTTAAACATGGATATAGTTATATTATTATATAGTTAAATTTATATTGTTGTGCGTGTGTGTTGTTTTCCAAAATATATAATATATATATATATATATATATATATATAAATGTTAAATAGTAATCTTTAATGTTGTTTTATGTTTAAATAGTTATAGAACTATGTATGTTTATAACAATATATTAAACTATAATTATAAGCTTGTGTTAATGTTAATATTTATATATATATTTGATAAGTTATGTTGTTATATATTTTATATTATATATATATATAATATTATATATAATAATTAAAATTTTTTTTTTGATTTTGGAACTTTTAGATAATATTCATTTTAAGTATTAATTTTTTTAATAATCATACTATATTTATATTAAAAAATATTGAATATAGTTAATTTACATTAAATATAAATAAAATAAAATTATTATTTTAAAAAAGAAGTTTACCATGAACAATCATCATCATGTCATCTTAAGCTCCTAATTTATTTATTTATTGGTTATAGTTTGGTTGTTTTTTGTTTTGGAGTTTTTTGAGGTATATTTTTGGTCAAATTTGTTTCAAATTTGAAATGCATTTTAAATAACAAAAAAGTAATTTTTTTGAAAATTTGTTTCACTAAATTCCTAATGAAAAACTTTGTAACCTAAAACAATTAGAAAATAATATTTTTACCATTCAAAATCAGAAAATATTCATAACAAACATGCTACCAAATTGCAAGTAAGAAAGAATATTAAAACCTAAATTATAGTTCGTTTAGTGGTTTCGAAGCATTTTCTTGGTGTTTTTGTGGTTTTCTAGGCTTTTTTGTGGTTTTTTATGGTTGTTTTGTGGTTTTCTAAGTTGTTTTTAATTGTTTTTTGAAGGGTTTTTTTGGTTTTCGGTTTTTGTATGGTAATTGTTTTTTAAAATTAATTTATTTAATTTTCGAAGAAAAATAAATAAATAAGACAAAAAGAATAAGAAATCTACCTTGACTTGAGTCTCTGGGATGTTGGTGGGGTTGTTGGTGAGGTTGGTTAGGGTGCTCCTGTTCCAATTGCTTGATCAAGCTCCAATACCTTAGTCAAGCTCATGTTTATCTCGTAGTCTGTGCAACTGACAAACTCAAACCGTGGTTGCGCATTTTAATAGAAAATAAGGGCTTGATCAAGTGTTATATCTCTATCGAGCCTTAATTCTTAATCGAGGGTTTGTTTTAAACCCTTGATCAAGCATTTAAAGTTCTTTATTGAACCCTCTTTTTTCACCTAAACACGCCCTCCCTTGCCAAAAAGTGTAAGCCAATTCCATGC
>APFE031531849.1:0-14312 GCA_000404065.3 Pinus taeda
ACGAATTAATTAAAATTAAGTCACTTCAATTCTTCCATAAATAAAAACCAATTAGTTAAAATTAAATCACTTCACACATTTCCTTATGATCTATTTCTAAGATTGAAAAACCAAAAATTTTCTAACTCAATTTTACTTTTTATTTTATTCTATTTTTTACCTTTTGTTTTCCATCCACAACTTTATTTATTTCTATTTTGTTTTCCATCGAAACTTTATTTATTTCTATTTAGAGAATCTTATAACAACTCAAGAATAAGCGACTTTTACTTATTTTCTTTCCTCTTTTCTAATTATTTCTATTTAGAGAATCCTAAAACAACTCAACAATAAGCAACTTTCACTTATTCTCTGTCCCCTTTGCTAGATTTCAAGAATTGATTATTTCTAATTTCACTTATATTAACCCCATTAATGCAACGAATCGGACTGAATTTCGGCGAATTGTTGGGCGGACGAACGGAATCGGCGAATTTCGGTACTGTTTGCCTCAATTCGGGCGAAGTTCGTAACTATGATATGAACTTCCCTTGCTCTGCGAATTCCCTTTCCAAATCCAAGCAGAAAGTTGAGATAATCATGGGTGATACTGGATCTTCAGTTTCAGTTTCATTAGTGGAAGATTTTAATGGCCTCATTAAGATTTACAGCGACGGATCCGTGGTGCGTGAAGACGAACCAGCTGTCCACCTTCCTCCACTCAGCGAAAGTTACGAGCACGTTTTATACAAAGACATTGTGTTTGATCATACACTTGGCCTTTGGGCGCGCCTATATCTTCCCAATTCTTCCCCAGCCACCCCCACACGCCTGCCAGTAATCTTGTACTTTCATGGCGGCGGCTTCTGTTTGTTTAGCCCGCAGAATCCCGAAATTCACCGCTTCTGTGTAAAGTGGGCGGCAGATGTGGGCGCTCTCATCGTCTCGGTACGCTACAGATTGGCTCCCGAGCATCGCCTTCCTGCTGCTTATCACGATTCTGTGTCCGCTCTTCAATGGCTTCATTCCCAGACACAAACGACCGGCGGAGGAGAAAGAGCCGATCCTTGGTTCGATTCCCATGCTGACTTCTCCAAGGTATTCCTCATGGGAGAAAGCGCAGGAGGGAACATCGCGCATCGCATGGGAATGTGGTGTGCCCGACAAAATTGGTGTGGGGATATGCGTGTAAGAGGATTGATTTTGCTATTTCCCTTTTTTGGAGGGGAGACGCGTACTGCGTCCGAGACTAAAGAGAGGCAAGAGACTCCGGCTCTTACAGTGGAAGACTCGGATATGATGTGGAGGCTGGCACTCCCCGTGGGAAGCAACAGAGACCACCATTTCTGCAACCCACTCGCCCCCCACACTGGAGCGCTTGATGTTTGGTCCCATGGTGGTCCGCTACCCCCTACAATTATTGTGATAGGAGGGCTTGATATTCTGAGGATCAAACAATTGGAATACTGTGAGCTTCTCAAGAAATGCGATGAGCAAATCATTGAAGTTGTGGAGTTTGAGGAGCAAGATCATGGCTTCAACGTCGTGGACGAACAGAACTCAATGAAAGTGATAGAGTACGCTTCCAATTTCATTAAATCCGTTGTTTGACATCAATACTCCACTGCCCAAGGAGTGCTCATTGGATCCTATTTTATTCATCCGACTGTGATTATGTACAGCTAAGAGTCTTCGCAACTTTTCCCAGAAACCTTCCTTGCCTTGTAGTATTTTTGTAAATACAATATGAACTATGTTCATTATGCTACACCTTCGACAATTTATTGGCTTATTTAAAATATTATTTAACTTCAATGCTATTGCTTTAAGCTTGAGAAGCTTAACAATTTACATCTTTCAACTTTTATATTTAATGTCAAACAAAATGGGTAAAAGCCATTTTTATTCTATGTTTTTCATTGAAATAATTAATGTTATATGATTATTTTATACTTGTAGGACCTTGTACATCTCATAAGTAATGTTATACTATTTGAAGCCTTATTAACTTTTTATCAAAGCTGACATTTAGTAATCAATTTTAATAAAAAAACTTCAACTTTGTAATTGTGCGGTGAAATATTATTTAAAAAAATAAATAATTTATATTTTAATTTTTTTATTATATAATAATAAAATCAATATTTATTTTCATTAGAAAGGTAGATTATTTGAATCAAAGTCCCATCAGAGTCACATTAAAACAATGTGAGGGAATCACTATGATAAACTATTTTTTTATTAAAAAGTTAGGAGATTTTTTTGTGAGTAATTATATTTTGGAAAAAAATGAGTAATTTTTTTGTAAGCTTGGCATGGTCTTTTTATTCATATCCTTTAAAAACAAGTTATTACCATTTAGTGGCCTCAACACAACATTATAAACTATCCAAAAACATGAAAGTTTAAGTGTGTCTAATAATGCTTTATATGATTGAATGACTTGAATCTTTCTAAGATCTAAGTAGCTTAAACACAATATCATAGCCAACAAATTTAGCATATAGTGTTAATCAAAATTTGAAACAAAAACAAAGTCAAGCATATTGCTATTCATCATATGAATCCACGGGAGCAGGATCTTTCACACTTGAACTAGATAATTCAGACTAGGGGAGACACAAATGTATTTCTCAATGTGGTTGAGGCAAACATTCTATTGCTAGATTTGAAACTGAATAAGTTTAAATTCCTTTTGAATTTCCAACCAAGATCAATTTTGGCCACAATTTTTTCCTTAACCGGTATAGGTGAGCATTTTGCTTGTATTGAGAAATATGGAGGGTTCATTATAGCTTTGGCCACAATTTTTTTCATTAACCAGTAGAGGTGAACATTCTACTTGTATTCATAAATATGACTTGTGGAGTGACAAGGGTCAAGAACGAGGTCTCTCCAATCTTCCAATTGAATCTCAGTATCCATCTGATGGTTAAGCTATGTCTCCCAATTTGAGATAAGCTAATGGACTTGTGATGGGGTGCCTATCGGATAAGACTGGGCAGAGTCCCGGATTAGCCTTAAGA
This sequence comes from Pinus taeda, assembly GCA_000404065.3. Classification (NCBI taxonomy): domain Eukaryota; kingdom Viridiplantae; phylum Streptophyta; class Pinopsida; order Pinales; family Pinaceae; genus Pinus; species Pinus taeda. The sequence continues at coordinate 3,006 of APFE031531849.1, forward strand.
AAGATTTGTGACCCTTACCCCTCAACTAATGGGGCTGGGATTTATTATTTTCACCTTGCCTCCTAGCATTCTTCCACGACCTTGAATGCCTCTCACTGAGGAGCCAGAACCAGAGGAAGGATGAACCATTTTGCCACTCGAAAAACTTGTATGGGAGTAGAAAAACTGTAATAAATCCCCTAAACCACGAGCTTGAAGCATCTAGACAACTTGAAGTCTCGAAAATTACACTGTAAGTGAACACCTCACAATTTATCACAACATAAAGGCATAGAATATTGAGCATTACACCTGAACCCGACAATTGACTTGAGAATGAGATGGGTCTGCCTCCAAAGGCTGGAAACAACATACGGAGGCTCCCTGAGCCCTCTTAAAATCACACTCAAAATTAAAACAAGAAGAATCAAATGGAGGAAACCCTAAATCTGACAAAATTTCAAAGATAGTGAATGGACCAAACAACGAGCACAAACATCCATACATGCAACATATAGAAAGCTCCATGCTAGAGAAATGCAATACATCCCAATGTGAGATAGTAATATTCCAAACAAAATAGAAACAATGATATAGTAAGCAGACATCTCATAATAAAACCCAGAGTGATCCTTCCAGAATTCTCAGTAGATTTTCCAATTTGTTGTAGGCTCCATATTATATAAACTTCCCCATCAAATTAACACATGAGTACAAGCTGTAGGGAGTGATTGATAAGAAGGGTGAAGAGAAATTAATACCTGATGAATTTAGACATGTAGCAAGAGGAATTGGCAACACCACGATGACCAATAATGAAATACTCCCTCTCATACAAACCCGAGAGACCCAGGAATACTAAACCAATACCAAAACCTAAAATAAGATAACAATTGCCTAAGAATGAGGAATGGCCATCAACAAATGTCTTCAATAAGGTGTCGCTCTGATCAATCCTTCCTGCCTTAAATAGTTGCATGTGTGATGCGACATTACCATCCTTACCAAACGTGTGAGGGCTATGGTTAAGCCACCCTTTAGCCCTTACGGTTTTAACCTTACTCATGATTCAGATCCCAATATAACCTATCTACTGGCACACACCTCGATCAGGGACCTTGATTCATAACATAGTTCGGATTGATGTTGGTGTTAACTGTTGTAAAATGCGTAACTAGGTTCAGTCTTCATATAGATGAAATGTACTATTGATTCTTGTAAAGTGTAAAATGAAAGAAAAATTGTTATTATTATTTTTGGAGCATGGGTTTCATGCTCGAGGTATTTTATTTTATGGATCAAGCACCCATTGAGTGCTTCTAGGGTTTGTCCTAGGTTAAGAAGTCAAAAGAGTCATTATCATAAGTTGAAGATCCCATTGGGCACATTGTAACCTGTAAAGAAAATTACTTTTTTTTCTTAATAAGTGCCTAGATATCCTCCAAGGCCAAATCGGATTGACATCTATCAAGTCAGCCTGAAATGAACAACCATGTCCACCTTGAAGAGCTTATATATAGTAGGGATCTTGTCCTCATCGACACACATTCACCCATCTCTCATTCTAGCGAAGAAGAAGGAATAAGAAGGAAACGAAGAAGGAAGAGGACGAAAATGATGTTTTATTGGGCTATTTCTCTCTCACACATGTTAAGGAGAACTACGGTTTTTGTAGCAGATCTTGGGTGTTTATCTACAAGTTTGATCTTGGAGAAAAGAAGCCAAGTAGGTCATGCGAGGGTCACAAAGGGTTATCCTCAAACTCTAGAAGTGAGGGAAAGGCAAGAAAAGGTCAAAGGAAGGCTTAAAAGGAATATCAAAGCTCACAGGTGTGGTAGCAACAACTTTTGAGGGTGACGAAATTTCAAATCTGTAGTAGAGGCTGAAATTTTGCAGTTGGAGGACGAAGAAGTGCTATTAGAAGAGATTTCACTAGGTTTGATTGGATCAAGGTTAGCACATCATCTAGAGAGGTTGGTCTTGGTCTTGGATGGTTATGAAGTTAGTCTTAAGGTCTTGTAATTCATCAATTGAAGGATCTATAAGGAAGAGAAGAAATTTGTGTGTTTTCCTCTCAAGTGGATAGATTTTGGCCATGCCTTGGATCCTATATTTTGTGTTCTTGTTCTTATTTTTTTGTATATATTTGATAATAAACACATATAATAATAAGTAAAAAATGTAATAAATAAAGAGACATCACATGCAATTATCAAGTAAAGGGAAATCACTATAATCATTGTCCTATAGATTTCTCAACATGGTATCAGAGCTAAGGTTGACTAAGGGCATTATGAAGATCTTGAATGCATTGACGAAACTCTTCTAGAAGTGTTCAAAGGTAGAAATCCATCTCAAGAGAGGAATCAAGGAAGCATGGAATCTTCTATTCACTACAAATAAGGAAGGAACCAAATTAAAAGCTAAAGGACTCTTCTCAGCACTCACTAACACATGACTAGTCATCACAAACAATTGAGGACATTATCAAAGGGTAAATCTTCTTATTCAGTGGAACTTGGAGAAACAAGAGTTATCTTGTAAGAGGAACTGGATCTACCTCTATAGAGCTGGAAAATGGAAGAAACATTCATCTAAACAACATCCTATTTAGGTTTGCATAAGAACTTAATTTATGTTTCAAGTTGAGAAGATAAGGATGATAGGGTAGCTTTAGTTGATGGAAGAGTTGTAGTATGGAGTACAAACTCAAGCATATTGAATGCTATAGTAATTGGTATGCATGAAGGAAGGCTTTGCAGGTTGATATATCCTCTGCACAAGCTTTCGTTCACATTGAAATAAACACATGTGAACTATGGCATAGAAGGTTTTGGCCATCTTAATTTTAAAATCCTTCCAACTCTAAGTTCTATAGTAGAAGGAATCCATTAATTGTGAGAAGATTGCAAACGCGTATGAAAAGGATGTGCATTGGGTAAGAATACCTAGGGACCATTTGAAAAAAGTGCTTCATGGTGAAAAGAAATCTTGGATATTATTCATTTCGATGTATGTAGTCCTATAACTCCTAAATCAATTGGAGGTCATCTATATTATGTCACATTTATATATGGTCAGTCAAGGAAACGTTGGGTTTACTTGATGAAATCTAAGGAAGAAGTATTTACAAAATTTCAAGAATTCAAAGTTGAAGTGGAAAACCTTAAAGAAGGAAAATCAAGATACTAAGATCCGATAATGGAGGAGTGTATACATTGAAGGAAATTAGAGATTTATGTAAGCAATATGGGATTACGAGGGAGTTGATAGTCCCATATAATTGGAACAAAATGGATTTGCAGAGAAAAATAATCAATCCATTGAAGAAAGTGTAAAAGTAATCTTGCATGATCAATATCTACCAAAATGTTTGTGAGGAGAAGCCATGAAGACAATTGTAAATGTTCAAAATCAAAATCCCCATAAGTCACAGGAATAACAGAACTCTTGAAGAAGTATCCACTCAGAAGAAATGAATTGTATATCATCTTTGAATCTTTGGTTGTCTTGTATATATTCATATACATAATGGAAAAATAAATAAGATGTATCCATTAGGCATGCGAGGAACATTTGTTGGCTAAAAAAACTCCTCTTAGGCTTATAGAATATACATAAATGAAGGAAACCATATATAATTTAGTTGAGATTTCATATTTGATGAAAGTATTGCATTCAATAAATCAAAGGAACTTCCCATGGAATCTGGTGATGAAGAACATCCAGTATTTGGAGAGAAAATTAAGAAGGAAGAAGAATAATCTCCCCATGAAGATGAACATCCCAGTGAACCTATTCAACCTATGGTCATCCCATAATCAAGAAAGAGAACTAATTGGTTGAAGTCAACACTACTTGATGCAAAATGTCATGGAGCGACTCAGGGCTCATTCAGGGAAAGAAAGAATCCCAAATGATATTTTGGGTATGCAATCTACATGAAAAAAATAATAGAAGCAAAGCCACCTTCTTTTGAAGAACTTCTCAATCATCAAGAATGAAAGGATGCCATGAATGAAGAATTGAGTGTGGAAGATCATTCCTAGGCCCGATGACAAATATGTGGTGACTTCAAAATGGATCTATAAGATCAAACATGTAGCAAATGGAAGTATTTACATGTGTAAGGCAATATTTGTGGCTAGGTGTTTCTCTCAACTTGAAAGTATTGAATATGAAGATAATTTTTTCGTGGCCACAAGGTATACAACTATACATTTGTTGGTCTCTTTGGCAACATAGATGGGATGCAACATCCACCAAATGGATGTTGAAACTGCATTTATGAATGGCATAATTGATGAGGAAGTATATATAAAGAAACCCTTGCTGTTTGAAGTTAAATACATAAAGGCATATGTTTGTAGATTGAATAAGGAATTATATAGCCTCAAGCAAGCACCAAGGGCATGGTATGTTAGAATGAATGCATACCTTCAAATGTTAGGCTTCACAAAGACTTGTGGTCATCTAAACCTTTATATTAAGGTTGTGAATGGTGAATCGGTAATCATTCCTTTGTATGTAGATGATCTTCTCCTAGTAGGTGTAGAAGGTTGGATTGAAGAATGTAAGAAGAAATTAGTAGCGTAATTTGACATGAAGCGTTTAGGGTTGATGCATTATTACTTGCGGCTAGAATTCTCATAAGGACCTGATGAAATTTCTTTGAGTCAAGGGAAGTATGTGATCAAGATGTTAAATAGGTTTTCTATGATGGATTGTAAGCCAATGACAATTTTGATGATCACAAACTTCAAAATACTAAGGTTTTATGAATCTAACCTAGTAGATTCTTCGAGGTATAGGAAATTGATTGGATCACTGATGTACTTGATGAATAATTTACTAGACATCTGCTTTGCAGTAAATTTTCTCAGTCAATTCTAAGTAGAGCCGAAGCATGATCATTGGATGGTAGGAAAACATATTTTGAGATATCTATAGTGAACCATCCACTATTGCTTGAAGTATGATAGAAGGAATGATTTCCAACTAATTAGATATATAGATTCTAACTCGGGAGGTAGTGAGAATGTTGGAAGGAGCACTAGAGGATGTTCCAGTTTGGGATCCTCCATGGTCTCATGGATGAGCAGAAATGAAGATAGAGTTCCTTTGAGTAGTGTTGAGGTTGGGTATAATGTAGCTTGTGAAGTAAGTAGAGAAGCTATCTGGTTAAGGAAGCTATTATTTGACCTATTTGTAAGACATATGGACCCTACTATGATATATTGTGATAACACTAGTTGTATACGATTATCTGAAGACCAAATATTTCATGGAAAGGAAAAGGATATCAAAAACAAGTATCACTATATTCAGAAGCTAGTACAAGATGGTGTATTGTAGCTACAGTATAAGTCCCCTGATGAGCAAGCAGATGACATATCGACAAAATCTCTTCCTAATAAGAAGCTTTTGTATTTAAGAGACAAGCTTGGTTTGGTTGATATATCCTCCCTAGTTGAGAGGAAGAGATAGGCACATCATTCTTGTCTTCACTTGGGAAGACACAATGGAGGATTGGTAAACACCTGAAATTTGATACTCTTTGAGGATGTGGTAGGGCATCCAAGTTGAGAGTATTCATGGGCCGATATTCTTTTAGGATTGGATATCCAAGATAAGAATAGTCCAAAGAAGGTCATATTCTATGAATTCCCGAGTGGAGTATGTACCTTGAGAGACAATGTTGATGGTGTCTATAAATCATTGGTCTTGCTAGCATTGTGCTCTAATATTATGGAGAGATAGAGCTATTAATCAAGGCCTTGGTGTGTGACAATGTTGGTTGGTATGATGCTATTACAGATGGATTACAAATCTGACTCTTCTTATGAGATCTCTTCAGATTGAGAATGTACATGTACCATATATGAATACCTCCCTAGTTAAGGGGGAGTGTTGAAAGCTGTGTAACTAGATTCAATATTCATACAAACCAAATGTACTTTTGATCCTTGTAAAGTGTAAAAGGAAAGAAAAATTATTATTTTTATTTTTGGAGTATGAGTTTCATGCTCAAGGTATTTTATTTTATAGGTCAACCACCCATTCAGTGCTTCTAGGGTTTTTCCTAGGTAAAGAAGTCAAAAGAGTCATTATCATAATTTGAAGACCCCATCGGCCACATTGTAACTTGACACAAAGAAAATTGTTTTTGCTTTAAAAAGTGTCCATCTACCATCCAAGACTAAGTCGTCTTAGTAGCTGGCAAGTCGGCCTAAAAGGAGGAGCCATGTCCACCTTGAAGAACCTCTACATAGGAGGGAAATCATCCTCCTTGATACACATTCACTCATATCTCATTATAGCAAAGAAGAAGGAAGAAGAAGGAAACATAGAAGGAAAAGGATGAAGAGGATATTTGTTTGGGCTATTTCTCTCTTGCATGTGCTACAGAGAAAGAGGGTTTCTGCAGTAGATCTAGGGTTTCTATCTACAAGTTCGATATTAGAGAAAAGAAGAAAAGTAGGTCAAGCAAAGGTCACCAAGGGTTATCCTCAAGCTCGAGAAGTGAGGGAAATAAGATCGAAGGTCAAAGGAAGGCTCAGAAGGTAGATTAAAGCTCATACATGTGGAAAAAACAACTTTTGAGGGGAGGGGGCAATTTCATATTTGCAATAGAGGCATAAATTATGTAGTTGGAGGTCGAAGAAGTGCTAATGGAAGAGATTTAACCAAGTTTGATTGGATCAAGGTTAGCACATCATCCAGAGAGGTTGGTCGTGGTCTTGGAGGGTTCTGAAGTGGGTCATAAGCCCTTGGAATTTGTCAATTGAAGAATCTATAAGGAAGAGAAGAGATTTACAGGTTTTCCTCTCAAGTGGAGAGGTTTTGGCCATGGTTGCAACTTGTAGCCTATATTTTGTGTTCTTGTTCTTCTTGTTTTTGGTATTTATTTGATGATACACACATATAACAATAAGTAACAAAGCTAATAAGTAAAAAGACATCACAAGAAATTATCAAGTAAAGAGAAATCATTATAATCATTATCCTATAGATTTCTCAACATTAGCATCTTGATCGAGTATTTGCTTCAGAGAATCCATCTCTTCTCCATAGTTTTGAACATGCAATAGAGACTCCAGAGTCATGCCAATATTGAGGCAACCTTAGTTTTCTAAAAATTATGCTACTTTATTTCCTACTCTCCTGAAATAACAAAAGATGATAATACAATGTACCTTTCTTATAATTATATGAATGTTGCAAATTAAAAAAATTAATAGTATTTTAATAAAAGAGATTGACACATCACAATATTACTCTATTTTGTTTTATTTTTACATTAATATTTGTAAAATTTAAAAATTACTGTTATCTTATTTTTACACTTTAATTGTAAAATTTAAATATTAGTGTTATCATTTGAATGGAAAGGGTAACCACCCCCCCTCCCCCCGATGACATATCTGTATTTATCTTCCTGCAATATGCCTTTCTCTCCTTATCTATTTGGTTGGATGGAATGTATATCAATCTAGATTGGTAGAATCCCTATCTTCTACCGAATTTACTCAAATGTCTCTGAAGGTAAAGGTTGGTTGAATATGTCAACTAATTGTTCCTTTGTCCTAATATATTCTACTTTAATTCTCTTCTCTACATCTTGTTCTCGAAGAACGATAAGAAAGTGATATTTAATAGGAATGTGATTTATTTTTTAGTTCGTTACAGGATTCATGGACAGACTTATAGAACTGGTGTTTTCACAAAATATTGGAATTTTCTCATCAAACTTCACTTGGAGATCTTGTAGAGTTTGCTTCATCTAGGGAACCTAAGTACAACATGTTTTTGTCGTGATATATTCTTCTTTTGTTGTGGACAGGAAAACTGAAGACTACTTCTTGATCAACCATGAAATAAGGAAATCACATAAATAGAAGGTTGCTCCACTAGCGCTTTTTCAATCATCAATATTGCGTGCCCAATATGCATCTGTATAAGCTCTCAAGGTCAATTCATTCGCCTTTGGATAGCATTGTAAAATACATGTTGTTCTTTTAAGGTATCACAGGATCCTTTTTACTATAACAACATGGGATTCTTTTGGTGTTGCTTGGAATCATGCCATTTGTCCAACTACCTGCATCACATCTAGAAGTCATCATATATAATAGGATTTCAATCATCGATCTATACAATATATGGTCTCCTTCCTTGGACTCATTGTCCTTGTTCAACTTGCAACTGGTCACCATGGGAGTGCTAACTTGTTTACAATCTTCCATTTTCAACCTCTTCAACATTTCCTTGATGTTCTTGGTTTGAGAAATGAGTATGTCACCATATTCTTGAGATATCTATACTCTAAATAAGAAATTCAACTCACCAAGTAACTACATATCGAACTCACTTTGCATATCGTCGGAAAACCTTTTTCTCATCTTATCATCATCACTAACAAAACTCATGTCATCCACATGCACTTCAATGAGAGTGAAGTTTTCTTTTTCAATATTTATGTCTAGGTTCCTACCAACACTTCCCCTTTTACATCCCCCTTGCTACAAGTACCTATCTAGATGTGCATACTAGGATCTAGGGGCTTGTTTGAGAACATACAAGGATTTCTTCAATCTACATACATATTATTTCATTTTTATAAGTAGCAATCCTTTGGGCTTCTCTATGTAAACTTCTTCTCCTAATTTTCCATTTAGAAAGGATGATTTGATTTCCATCTGATAAACCTTGATCATTCTTGAACAAGCATTGGCAAGGAACATTTTGTTATCAATGATAAATAATACAAGTGATAGTTTTATGTGCTACTAGCCTACCCATTGGAAAACCAACCCATTATAATAGATTGAGAAGCTTAATATTAATTATATTTCTCTTAATGAGATCAACTGAGAAAAAGAAACAATTTCCCAAGTCTACGAAGAGTTATAAACAATTGGAAAAACAAAGGATATAATTTGCAAAAGTTATTTCAAACTAAAAAAAAAAACGTCCATCTTCAGATACACAAAAGGAGACCACCTTAACGTAGTTAAAACTTGAATAATCACTACATAATGAAATTGGTGTTCCATACATTGAGCCACAAAAATTGAACCATGTAATGTAGCATATTTGACAGAACATGAACTACTAAAGGCCTTGAGCTACGAACTAGGGACACTTGCGAGCTAAGACCACAAGGATCGGTAGCCCATATGATATGTATTACATAATTTTTCCAACTATAAAATGCTAGACACAACTTAATATCTTGAGACATCTGCCATCTCCCTATGCCCACAACAAATGACATGTCCCTCACAAACTTGGAGCAAACAAAAGTCCAATTTGGAGGATAAAACCATTGGAGGGCCACCTGGAAGTGTAACCAGAACCAAATGATACTAAAAAACACTACAAATAAGACATTGCATATTTCAATCCATAAACTCATAATTTTAGTGATACCCATTAACATGGAAATGGAGCCCATTTGAGAACAAAAAGAGAGAAACCACTAATAATTCACAAGGGAGAAGATGAAAATTTGAAACCCGATTAGAGAAGTTGGAAAATAGAAACCAAGCACAAAACCTGGTGTGATGGGAAAACCATTAATATGAGTTTCACATGCCAAAGGAAGCCCCAAAGCCACCATGTAAAGGCATGGGAATAAATGACATGTAATGAGACATGCATGGAGGCACTGATTTTCCATCTATGAGAAAACAAATAAAGACCCAAGATCATGCTAGCTAGAGAATACATCATAATTAAAAGAAATGCATGCATGCAAACCACGAATGGGCATTGCTAATGAAACAGAGAGAATTACATAGTTGTTAGCAAAGAGAAGGGAGAAAACTAAAGGCAGATACATGTGTGCCATGAAGCACCTCCCTGCCATTACCAAGATTATCATATTCATACAATAATTAACGAAAATAATGACCCAGTAAGCCAGAAGGAGGTAGAATACAATGAGCAAGGGCACATGACGGCTCTCATCACATGAGAATTTAAACAAGTGTGTCTACATTTAGGGGGAAATAAAGTTTCTCTAGATGGTATTTTATTCCAAATTTGATGTTTGTAATTGTGACAAGAAACTAGATGCTTCACCATCTGTGGGGGAGTAATCTTGATGCACAATGTAGAGAAAAGATTTTCTTAGTTGAATCAAAAGTGCTTGGGACAATCTTTCATCAAATGAGGAGCCCTCTTAATCTAGTGAATAATTAGTTAGGAAATATTCTAACTTATTTCCCGAGCGATGAACATGGGAGAGCAAGGGAGATTGGATGCGTTTGAGCAGAGAGGAAACTTTGAAGGTGTGAGATTAAATGTGCTAACTACCTGATATTTTGGAGAGATGAAGGCCACATGAAGCTTATTTAGGATGGAAATAATAAGAAATGAGTCCCCTTCAACAAGAATTTGATGATAATTGTGCCTCAAGGCAATGATCGGGTAGTAAATAGTTCCTCTTTTTCCATATATTCCATGTTATGAAGCCTAGGATCAAGAGAAAGACTTGATTGAGAATGGGGATGTGAAATGGGGAGTCATTCTAATTATCCAATAAAAAAATAATGGAATGAGGCATGAGATGGTTCTATTGTAGAATAAATCCAAGTTCTCCCAAAGCAAAGAGGAGAAGAAGTAGGTGAGAAAAATATGGTTGAGATCCTCTGCTTGAGCAAGGCACATTTTGGCAATGGAGGGACATAGAAATCCACATTTTTGAATCCTATCCAAAGTGAGCTATTTTTTTAGGAGTAGCTAGAGGAAGAGAGAGATTCTAGGAAATTGTTTTAGCTACCAAAGGCATTTCGAGGTTTGATTTATTTCAATCAGTTGTTGATCTAAAGATGATCTGAGGTTGTCATTAATGTCAACCCAAGCAACACCAAGGATGACCCTAAACTTCCATGGCACATTCCACATTATCATTCATGGTTTCTCATCTCATAACCATTATAGGAATACTCTACTAAAAATTATATTTCTATCGGTAAATAACTCTTCTCCTAATTCCTCATAGTATGTAAGTTATTCACGATTGAAGTTAGTAACCCCAGTTAGTGGGCTAAAACCCCATGGGGTTGTGGCATGGAATTTATCATTGATTTTGGTCATTGAATAGTCAATAATTAATAATTTTTTAAGCTCCTAAAATCCCTCCAACATTCTCTATAGAAGCCCCTCTCAACTCTATAAAAAGAAATCTCAGATATCCTCCAAAAGTAGTGATTGTGACATTTTCGCTATAAATTTATTTCTGCGAAGCATTATATGCTGAAATTAAAACCCACTTGATCCAAAATACTTATGAACGTCGTGACCAAATTTCAAAACTTGGTT
>APFE031531850.1:0-16397 GCA_000404065.3 Pinus taeda
CTTGCACCCGGTAACTAGGACTTCCCAGGAGGTCACCCATCCCAGAACTCCTCTGGCTCAAGCACGCTTAACTGTGGATTTTTTCCCACAATCAAGCCCATTTAGCTTGCTACCCCATTTGCAAAAACTTAGCAAGTATTGTGCCTCATGAACCATTCAGGTAGAGATCCCTTGACTCTTTTTGAATTTAAGTATGGGGATTTACGTAGTGCATTATATTAGATATCATTTTGGGATTCAACTACGTTAAGTAAGTCATTCACGTATGACCATTTCCATGAGAGGTAGTCTTAACTGACTAATTTCTCATGATTTCTGAATAGTTCACTTAGCACTCATTGCATCGTGTGATGCTCACAGGGGTGAAAAAGTGGGATTGAAACTAGTGAAATGTGAAGAAGGGATACCAAAAAAACAAAACAACAGAAGGACACAAGTTCGAAAATCGATAGGCGTTGTACACTTTGCTGGCCTTCTTTTCTTGCCAAAACGACAAACTTCAAGTTTTGGTTATAGATACGGGAACCATGTTGTACCAGCTTCTGAAATTTTCAAGAACTCCCGGACATTGATGGCACCTCTAATTATTGAAACTTTAACCAGCTGGAAAGGTCTCTGCAAATCACTTTACGTATGATTGATCCAATTGTCCGAGTGCTGTCTGAACCATTCAAAATATATGACTCCAATCTCCAGGAGATTTCTTACAGTCGACATAAAAGTAGGGCCGCTTTCGTTTCAGTTTTTTCAGTTCCAAAGTTGTATATGGTTTTGTTGATGCTCTGTTGATTCTCCATTTTTGGAAGGGATCAGTCGCCAGACCATGCTTTACAAAAGTATAGTTTAGTCTTATCACGATGAACAGACTTTGATCACGAGCGCAAAGTGTCATCACAGGTTTAAATATGACAGACAGTCGCTGGCAAATATGACAGTGCAAGACTGCGATATGGGTTTTTTGGGGGTCTGTAAACATGAGCCGCGAATCCGCGATGAAATCTTGGTGTTCATTTGGGAGAATGTATTAATGTCGTCGTCTTAAAAGCAGTGTCCTCTTTTGGAGTACCAAACAAAACAAAACAAAATCTCATCAAATGGTTCGTAGCAGAAGTTTGGATAAACAGAATTTCAGTGACACGGAACAAATGGAAGTCTTCATTCTGCATTTTGCAATTTAACAATGGGGTGAACAGTATCTCAACATCAAAGGAATGTGTAATTGATAGCAGACGGACATGGATGCTAGCGTTAAATTCTTTGCCAAACCCTTGGAATTGATAGGTTGGAATCATGTACTTGTCAAATTAGTCACTTCAAAGCTTAAATTTAAATTACATGTTTTTATTGTCAGTTTTGATGGTGACACTTCATCTTATTCACTCATTTAAGGCGTTTATTGTTAGGCTGAGAGACATTATAAAATTTAGTATAAAGATTAGTATAGAGAAGATGAGTAGGTTTTAAATTTAATGTAAGAAATATAATTAATAAGCACATAAAAAATTAATACTTACAATATAACAATATTCTTAACCATGGATATTCTCCCTCATTTCACTATGAATATTATTAACATGTAAACAGGATTTGTTGCAATACCATGGCTTATCATTACCACATGCCTAAAAACCATAACTCATTTCAAAATCAAAATATTTTATAAATATTTTATTGACCTGAGAGCCGCTCTCCAGTGCGGTATGGTAGAGATGTTGATGTTTAACATTGTGATTAAGTCAAATTACATAATATAATGAAATGAAATGAAAATATTAATGCAATGTATACCTTTTAACTAGTCAAATTAAATCTAAAAATAAAAATAAAAATAAGAAAATAAAAACAACCCATAAAATAATAATAATAATGACTCATGGTATTGACATATGGTATTGAGAACCCATGGTATTGCCCATGGTATTTAAGTGGAATATAACCTCTTTAAAGGGGGAAATTAAACTTGCCTAGATTTATTTTAACTTTGGATCTACAAATTGCTTGAGATGAAAACTCTTTTTTTAGTGACAAAAGATTTGGTCTAGCATATTTAAAGGGGTAAATTAAACCTACATAGATTCATCTTAATTTCTAGAGAGTGTCGATCTAGATCAAACTCTATTCCCTGCCAACAGATTAATGAGCACCCTCAGTATTAAGAGGAATATGCAACAAGTTTGGGGAATACATCAAAATTTCATAGGGAACTCGATTAGGGAATCACGTCTCTTATGCAATAGTTTGTGTTTATATGAATCTCTCAAGAGCCATTTTAGAAGAAATAAAGTCAGTTTTCTAAGATGAGGCATGGACATAAAATATAGACTAGGAGCATATTCCCTCTTGTTGCCAAAATTTCCATGAGCATGGGCATTTCTATAGAGATTGCCCTTAGAACACTATGCCATCATCCAATCCCCACCCACAATAAGGCATGGACAATCAAGGGTTTACTAGGGTAACCTCCAGAAACTAAAGTAATTCATAGAAAAAAGCAAGTATGGAGATCTCGATCAAATTGGCATTAAGTCCAATATTCCAGTAGATCAATACAACCCTTAGGGATCAGGACAAAAGCGCTAAAGGAAACCAACCATCCAAATACTACAAGATATTAGGGCGCGACTAATAAACGAAGGCTAGGTAAGATCCCTAGACCTAACTCACAAATTTTCTCAATGAAGATAATCTCATGGAATATAAGAGGTCTTAATGGACCCACAAAAAGAGACTCCTAAAACAAAAAAGTATGATCAATAAGATAGAAATTTTTTTCCTCCAAGAAACAAAAGTGGGTTTAGATATAATTCCCTCCTTACACAAGCAATTTTGGAAGGTTTGTGGGAGTTTTTCCAATGTTGCATGAGGAAAAACATGAGGTCAAATTATCCTTTGGAATGAAAAGTTGATGAATCTAAAAACAACAATATCTACACCTAATATTTTATATGTTGTTTTTTAACTCATCAGGTCCATTGAAACCCTATGTCACTAACATTTATGGACCTCACTGAACAGAGGAAAAAATCAGAATGCTAGAAACCCTAAAGAAAATGCAAGAAGATCTCCCAAGTACCCATAGGATCATGGGGGTGACTTCAATATGATCACCAACTTGAATGAGAAAAAAGGGGCCTCAAAAAATTAGATAGAGATGTGGAGGCCTTCAAAGAAACCGTAAATAGTTTGGAAATGGTGGATGTGGAAACCCAAAATGGAATCTTCACCTAGAACAACAAGAGAGGAGGAGAAAGGCAAATTGCCTCAAGATTGGATTTTTTTCTCATCTCAGAATACATCCTCTTGGCTAACTATGAAATTGAAGGAATAATCCTCCCTCATGCAGGTTCGTATCACTAGCCAATAGTGTTGGATATTCAATTACTTAGTGGTGAGCTTTGGTATTGCACCAAGAGTGATGCGACTCCCATAGGCTCCTCAACTCGATTTATCAACTCGGGGTTTGTACAAACTTTGAGGTGACAATGTTGTATACACAGTAGATGGAATTCTACTCATGCCACCCTCAACTAGGTCATTTCATCATAGGGGTTCCAAGACCATTCTTCTACTGAATTAGGGGGAATTAACTACTAAAATTGCAATTCAAAAGCTAGCCCTAGTGTATAAAAAGTAAATTCTTCTCAAATCCAACTTGTAAAATTTTCCCACTTGTACGTGCTACTGAATCAATTCATGAAAAAAACACAAGAGTTATGCTACCTACAGAAAGGAAACTACACTAATTGCAATTAATCATCTAGCTATCAAAGTCACTCGAAAACAAAATATTATTCTACCAACTCACAAATCAAGAATTCATCCATCATTTATCTAATTCACACTTGCAGATTAAGTAATATCCTAATTGCCAAATCTATGATGAAGGAACTAATGTTATTTTCTCTTGTAGTGAAGGAAAAGGAATGGAAAGAATGACTTAGGTGGTACCTCTGATCATGGAGTCCAAGCTCAGTGGTCAACCTACTCCTAAACTAAGTTAAACTGGCATTCCAGGTCAAAACAAGGGCAAACCAGGTTGTTACAGGCATGCTACAGGAAGTTGCTATAGGAAGTCCTGAAATGCTACAGGAAGTTTTCTGAGAGGGTTTGGAGGGTAAGGATGATAGGATAAAGTGATGGAAAGATGGATGAAGGTTGTGGGGGATGGATGGGATGTGACCAACACCCCTAGCCAAGCTCAACACTTCAGGAAGGCCAACTTTGGTCTAAGAGGGATGCTCACGGTGAAACAAAAAGCAGAGATCAAGACAATAGTTGGGAGTCATCGAAAGAGAGTGGAGAAGCCTTGGACGGAGATGGTGAAAAAGGTCCCTTTCTTGCACATCCAACAATCTTGCAACATTACATACACTTGTTTTTCTTTTCATTTGCAAAATATTATAACCAATGGTGGAAAATATGAGTTGAATTTGAAAACTATCTAACTGATGCTAGAAACCCTAATCTATGCAATGCATTCACTTCTAAGCTACAACAATCATATGTGAAACAAAATAAGTAATGTACATCTTTTTCCAAGAAATCTTAAACAAGAAATCATCACATAATGCTTTTGGGTTGTGAGTGGGATTCCTCTAGTCAGGTTCCCATGATATAAATGAGATAGAGGCATATTCTACTAAAATGCAGCAACTAATAAACATTCTAAGCTAAAGGAAAATATCAATATATAAGAGGGACCTAAGCTGCTAGGGTTGGGCCCAAACCCAGGAGCCTCAACCCTCTGAACTAACTCAGTGATGGATCAATACAAAACTTCTCATTATCATTGCAGAAATGTCTAATACGCCACATAATAAGTCAAAAATAGTAGTCACAAGTACTTGAGCTTAATAGCTTCTAGGTTGCAACCAAAATTCGAATCTACTTGAGCTTAATATCTTCTTAGTTGCAACAAAAACTCAAATCCTAATGAGTTCCTTGGCATGTTTATTTATACAATAGGGTAGCTACCAACAACATCATAGAAAATAAACGTGTTTGTCTCCCAAAACTTGAGAAAGGTAGATCTCGATCTTTCTTGAACTGCACTGACTTAGTTGCCAATGACCTCATCCTGCTTGGTTATGAATGACTCTGAGTTGATGAGAGACAAAATGGTGATCTTGGCTGATTGAAGGAGTTAATGAGGTAAATAACGTCCTAGAATATCTCCCTCAATGTGATCTGGGCCATATGACATAGCAACACATCTTTTATCCTCCTCACTAAGCATAATATAACAAAAATTGTAAATAAATGTGAGAAAGAGATAATTCTAAAGCTAGATGATGGCATTATGACCCTTGTCATATACCTATTGATGAGCCTCATCATCACTCCCTACTGAAGTTGTTGCTCAT
The DNA here is from genome assembly GCA_000404065.3 of Pinus taeda. Taxonomy (NCBI): domain Eukaryota; kingdom Viridiplantae; phylum Streptophyta; class Pinopsida; order Pinales; family Pinaceae; genus Pinus; species Pinus taeda. The sequence goes on from APFE031531850.1 coordinate 5,364, forward strand.
CCTCTGAGCCACTCAATCATCTATGTCCATGTCTTTCATGGCCCTGGTGGCCTCTACATCCCAAGGCTCTTCAGATGGTGTGCCTTATTGAGGATAGAAGCATGCATCCATTTCTATGTATGTCCACTGCTTACTCTCCTCTTCCTCATCCCTTCCTTCATGTAGACCTAACAACAAAGGTGGACTGAGCTTGAGTCCAATCCAATTGATTTATAATCTTTGCATGATTCTTTTGTACAGGGGTGTCCTTTCCAATGCATTCCTCAACCTTTCAAGAGAGTGATACTCCTTAATTTGGAGATTGCGGGGTAAGGCGTTCCATATTCTCTAGCATGTTTGCTGGATTTCTGTTCCTAACAGCTTGAGCCTGTCTTCAAAATGTGAGATGGCCTGCTCTTGGGTGGCAAGGTATCTAGGTGCAAGATTAGCATCATTGGAGATGATGTTATGATTAAGAATAACAGCCACTGGGCTTATATGCTCTGCCCTGATATATAGTGGTTCTTTTTCTTCCCTTGCCATTACTTTATTTACCTCCTCAACTCTGTCCTCCTCATGAGTCATGCAAGATGCTAGGGCCATCAGTTTCAGGTCCCCCAACTTTGCATTGGGGTCCCAAACATTCATATTAGTCAACATGAGTTTATGTATGTAGAACTCAACCAATTTTGCTCTGCCTTCTGTGCTACTTTGGTCACAGAATTCAATGAATTGTTTGTAGTCTTGAAATGTCATGGATCCATGTTGTGCTAGGGCCTTGATTTGGAATTGCATCCATTGATCTTTGAGAAAGAGTGCATAAGACCTAGATGGTTGTTTGCACTGTAATGCCTCCATGGAGAGGCTTTCCATTGTGTCCAGTTGGGTTTCCTTCTCCTTCATCTTCTCCCTCAACCACCTTTTTAATGCCTGTAGTTGTTCCCTCATTGTGGTCTCTCTTTCTCTTAGATCACTTAGCTCTTTGCCCATTTCAAGGACCTTTGCTTCGATGAGACCCACATCTTCTACCTTTTTGGACTTAGCGATCTACATTCCTCTATGGGTTCTTCCTCTTTTTGCTTCAACTTCAAAGAAAATTGGGATTGCAAATTTTTGGGGAATAACTCTTCCTCCTTCAATGAATTTGTAATAGGAGCTCAAATTAGGTTGTGGACTAGGCTCTTGTAGCCTTGGGAAGTCCTTCTCAAATGTTTTTGGGGAAGTTTCCCCCTCCTGTAGTTGTTGTGTTACATATTTCCCTTCCTATAACACCTTCTGTTCTTCTTGTAGCACTTTCTATTGTTCTTGTAGCACTATGTTTTTCCTGTAGCATGCTTAGTTTTCGTGTAGCTTCCCCTTTCCCTTTTGTTGGAGGGTGTCAGGTGCGTTGGGTTGTTTAAAGGAGGTTGACCTAGTGGTGGGCCTCCTTACATATGCTATAGGAATCTTTGAGATGTTCTCTAGAGAGGTGACCTCCTTAACTTTCCTTTCAGTGGGCCCTACCTCATATTTTCTACTAGGGGACTTTTCAATTGTGATAGGGGCCTTTGTGGGAGTTTTGAGACCTTCCTTACTTAATCCTGATTTTAAAGTAGAGGGGAGTTTGCCTTTGCCTTTGCTTTTTGGGTTTGACTAGTGTGCTCAAGGTAGCTAAGGTGGAAACTACCTCTTTTTCATTTCAAATTTTATAATGATTTCTCGGTGTGAACACAACTTCCAAAACGCCAAGGCATTGCTACTCCCAAAGTTACGGCAAGGTAAGAATGTAGTCGTAGGATTAATGATGGGACTAATTTTAAATCGTTGCGAGTGCGTTCTATATTCCCATGCTTGCACCTGCTATTTCGAGCATCTTGCCATGATTGTTATTCGTTTTGTTTTTATCTATTTGAAATTTTTGATTTATAAGATATATTTTATTAATATTGAATAATACCACTTGTTCGTATTGCCGAAATATATTAGTGCAATATTCTCATCTGGCAAGTTGCCTTGTGTGGGTTGCAGGGGTGTTGTAGGTCCATGCATCGTTATTATCAGCGGGTCCAAGGTAACATCAACCCCAACCACCATTAATATAATGTATGGAGTGGGGCATGTCTTATTATTTTAATATAATGTGTGAAGTGGGGATTGTCTTATCATTTTCTTTTTAAATGATGTGAAATATAAGATGGCCAGGCCAGCTGGTGATTCCAGAAGTACACATCATGCATGTTCATGTCGATGCAAAAAGAAATTGCAAATTGAATTAACACATGTCTTCTCATTGTCATCTATCTAACCTCCATTTTGGCAGGTGGTGACCAGGTTCGATGGTAACCGAGTCAACGGTATCTTTTGTCAAAGTCCTCCACTGGTTAACCACATTCAGCACCAGTTTGACATTACCCAAAATTTTACTTAGGGTGGGGGTCTTAACTAAAACATATAGTATCTATTAATTTCATATCTCGATATCTTCTTTCCAAATCTCAATAAATTTCATGTGTCGACAAATTTTGAGATCATAAGCTTTCTGCATTGCCAATTCTCTGCATATTCCTTCAGCATCTATGCTTTGGATTGGTTATTGCTAATTATAATCTATATCAAAGATCAACATGATTCTTATTACTAAATTCTTCTAAGCCCAGATCACTTCGGCGCTCACTTACAAAGCTTGATCACTTTGGCGCCCACTTACAGAGCTCAAAATCTAACACTAGTGAATCCCATAGCCATAGTCTAAAGAGGTTTTGGAAAATAATGGAAATTTTGGAAATTTGCATAGAAAATTTTACAAATCTTGATTATAGTTTTAATATTGAAGATTTTTTAGAAATCAAGGTACAAATGTTCGGAAATTCTAATTATAGCTTTAATATTGAAGATTTTGAGTGTCAGCATTTTTTATTGATGTTGAATTTATTTATATAAATCAAGCAATCATAGAAAATTGGCGAATCATTACACAACGCCAATGTCATATTTAAGCATGTTCTTGTGAGCAAATTACGATCGTCTATTCCAGTAGATGGCCAAAAGGTTAAAGTGCGACTTTAAAAGCATGGCCTGGAAACCAACACCTGCCACGAATAGGGTATCAAAAACGTTATTACACAGCTTTTCAACAATCCTAAACACACAACCTGAAAAATTGAAATGAGAAGTGGGCTACTTTTATGTCAACTGCAACAAAATCCCGGGATGTAAGGAAATTTTGAATGCAAATGATTCAAAAGTAAGCAAACACTTTGGATTAATTATACATAGATCGACTTCGAATGCCTTTCCACTTTGCTCAAATTTACATTTCCAGTGCCATCAATGTCCAACAAGTTAAAGAATCTTGAACACATCACAACCTCATACTACTTAGTTACTAATAAAAAAAATATTCTGATCTGCTATACCCCATAGTTATAAATGTTTTCGATATGCAGACATTAACCACAGTGTTGTTTAAACTTTTCTCCAAGAACTTGTGTTTGACCGCTTTTACAGGAAAAAAATTCACTTATAGTCTCTGCTCAACTCTATGATGACAAGAAAATCAGTAGAGTAAGCAATCCCTTTCTATTACAACTAGAAATAGCCAGATGCATTGGAAAGACATGCTAGGGTCCTCGTTCATTATAGTTTTACAGTCAAGCCATCTAATTTTGTATATGTAATTCCAAATATTAACATCTTCAAGAACAAACCGGATTAATTTTGAAATAAATTAACCCAATTTAACAATAGTATATAAGAATTTGTTTTGAACAACGCCAATTGTTATTGAGGCACCATTAATCTCCCATTCTCTATTAAAAAGCTATTATATCATATTTGAAAAGCATGATCGTGACAAAGAATCATACAAAATGCACATAAACTGTAGCTTCTGCACGAAGTGTTGACTAGACAATATCTTTGTAGCATACAGCTTACAAAATCACAGCGGTTTGGTATTAGTTTAGGGATAAATTGCAGGTTTAAAATGATTGGGTCGGGCTTAATGAGGGATTGGGGAGTCGGGTGAGGGAATAGCTTGGATGAAGTGTACGAAGGGTTTGGAGGTATTTATATATTTTGCAAGAATAACAGGTAAACGTATAGTTTTTTGTAAAACTAAGGGTCGGGGGTATTTACATAAGGGAATTAATTTAATACAGGATAATGGGATTTCAGGGAATTTACATAATAAGATTAGAAATTAATATGAAATATAAAGGGCGGAGTGGGTTTTTTCTAAGTAAAAAGGTGGAATGTCACGTTTGCGCACTTTTCATACCTTCAATACTTAGGATAAAGTGTTTTTTGTGGGTTTTTGAGTGAAAACGGATTTACATGGGGGTTTCCACTTTTCCTAGGTAAATGGTCTCAACCATAGGAAAGTGGGGTTTTATTAGGGAAATGAGGGGAAATGAAGGGAGATGAATTTTCGATGAAGGGGATTCTAGCACTTGTGCCCATAAGTCATAAAGTCGAGGGTCCGGTTCCTCCAAAAGTCAGAGAAATGCTCTGAGCCTCTTTGACTTAAAGAATTTGAGCACTTAGAACTTATTTGTGGGAAATTAGTAAGTAAAGGGGTGAAATGAATGAGGGGATGTTAAATAAACTAAGTTGTGAACCATTGTCTTTTCTTTGTTTACTGCTTATGCACATTTGAAAGATGCATTTAAACATGACATAAGTGCTTTTGCGTAATCACTTGATATTTCTGCTACCTTTCTATTACTAACCCATTTACTCATCCTACCATTTTTTCTTCATTTTATTTGGGTGCATTTAGGCTAGCTAGCCCTTATCAAATCATTTTCTTTTACAAAGCAAACTATATAATTCTAACCTTATATCATCCAAGGGCTCAAATTAAACTAATGAGCTCTTTTTATTTACTCTACCTATCTAACGATCTTCCAAGATGAAACTGTTTGGTCATATTTTATTTTCTAACTATAAACATAAAATTCAAAGCATGAAATAGTCAAGTTTAAACAATTTGACTATCATGGATTGTGGCATGAGTAACAAGCTGCACACAATCATTATTATGCATAAAAGTAAATGGTAGTGGCATTTTGACTTGCTCACTTTCATGTTCTCTTTTGTTTTTTGGGGTTCATATATTTTCATTTTTTGACCTTTTCTTATTCTTTTTGTCCTTTGATTATTATTTTAGGACATACCCTCTTTACATTTTTTAATTTTTTAATATGGAAAACATTTGCAAAAAGCAAAGGTATGTACAATATTACAAGGCTTAACCTTAGTCATTCAATATTATGACTCCTATTGGTATAGGAACCTAACAGGATGGAAATGGGAGGTCATTCCATGGATTTCATTATAGGTTTGTCGAGGACATCTAGACAACATGATTTTATCATAGTTGTGTTGGACAGATTGACAAAGGTAGCGCACTTCATTCCTGTGAAGTCTACTTATTCAGATAATGATGTAGAACAAGTCTTCATTAGAGATGTAGTAAGATTGCATGGTGTTCTGAAGAAGATTGTGTCAAACAAGGATGCTAAGTTCACTTCCAAGTTTTGGACGGAGTTATTTGCAGGTTTGGGTACAAAATTGGCCTTCAACACAACTTATTATCTGCAAACGGATGGAAAAATAGAGAGGGTCCATGAGATGTTGGAGGAAAAGTTGAGGATGTATGTGATGCATCAACAACAGGAGTGGGAAGAGTACCTTCGACTGGTAGAGTTTTCTTACAACAATGAGTATCAAGACTCATGGAGGATGAGTCTGTTTGAGGCACTATATGCGCAGAGTTGCAATACTCCTATTAATTAGAGTGATCTAGTGAATAGGGTGTTGATTGGACCGAACATATTGGCAGAGATGGAACAAGAAATGCAGGTAATTAAGAAGAATCTGAAGGAAGCACATGATAGGAAGAAAAATTATGCAGAGCAGCATAGGTTGTTTAAGGAGTTTCATGTTAGGGAGCATGTGTACTTGTGCATTAAGCCCAAGAAGAGATCCTTGGGGATTGGGTCTTATGTGAGGCTAGCACCTCAGTATTGCGGGCCTTTCGAGATCCTTGAGAGGATTGGACTAGTAGCCTATAGACTTGCACAACCTCCGATAGTGAAAGTCCATGATGTTTTCTATGTTTCATTGCTTAAAAGATATGTAAAGGATGTTGATCATCTTATTGATTGGTTTGTATTGCAAGTGGATCTAGAAGGAGAATTCCAATTAGAACCTCAGTGCATTTTGTAGAGAAATATTCTCATGCTTTGGAACTAATCAATCGAGCAAGTTAAAGTGCAGTGGAAGCACTTTGGGTTGGACGATCAGATGCAGGCTATGTATCTTTCCTTATTTTTCGGTTGAGGCAAAACAATTTTGGTATATGTATATATGTATATGGATGTAAATACTACCATGAGTTGTGTTATAAATCTCTAATAAGCAGTATGGTTGTCATGTTGGTTATGTTGGTTTGCTTTCAATAGGTTGTTCATTGTAAATGTTGTAACAAGATAAGTTATAAAGCTCCATGGGCAGTATGTTTGCTTCTCAATGGTCACGCTGGTTGTAGGTGTCGTTGAACACCGATGACAGTGTTCTCCTAAGGGGGAGGGGTCTGTAATAACTCCAGGTTAAAATTCCATGCAATAAAGTTAATAAAGGAAAAATAATAACCAAGGTCATGGGACACGTATTCCAAGCTTAATGTTGGGAAAAAACATAATGATGGGGATCACTTGTGATTAATTAATGGCTATGGAAATTGGAAAAGGCCTTGGAAAGGTATGAGACATTAATTGGAATTTATTTACGAAAATAATGGAAAAATAAGAGAAAAGGAAGGGGAAATGTCACAGGTTGCATGTGAGGAGGAAGATGAAGTAAAAATAATGGAAATGGAAGAAAATAGAGGCCTCATTGATAAAAAGGCTTTTGAGGATCACTTCACAACCTTTTTTAAGTTTTAGCTTTGAGCTCTCTTCTATTCCCTCTCTCACACTCTTGGACACTTAGATTTTTATTGGAGCACTCTAAGAGGAAAAGTAGAAAAGCGCAAGAGGAAAATGGGATCAACAACTACAATGGATTTTTCTTGTAGGTACCAAATTGAATGTATGATTTCCTTGCTAGTTTTGGCATGCATGGCATATGCATGTGGTTTCTTAGTTATGATTTGTCATTGTCATGAAGGGTTGACTAGATTGACAATGGTTTTTCCTAACCTTCCCATTTCCTAGATAGACATGGTGTTGTGGGTTTTATATTTCTTTTCTCTTTGGTACTTATATTCCTTTGGTTGTGGATTGAGTTGCTACTTCCTGGAGCCTTGGTTGGACAAACACTCTTGAAGCCTTGTAACAAATTGGGTTGAGTTACTAGTCTTGGAAGCCTTGGTTGGACAAATTCTTTGGAGCCCTTAGTGGGTTGAGTTACTAGTCTTGGAATCCTTGGTTTGACAAATTCTTTGGAGCCTAGCGGCAGCGGTGGCTTGAGACGCTAGTCCTGGGAGTTGGGTTGGAACAACAACTCTGAAACCCTGGACAACTTGGATAGAGACCGATCTGGTGATGGTTAGTGATGGTCAACCGTGAAGCGGAATCACTGGTTGAGGGTTGAGGTGATTTGGCCTTTGGAAGCCCTAGTTTAGTTTTCTTGGTTTATTCCATGAGATCCCACATTCTTGCTTGGAATATGGCGTGGGGGTGATTCTTTGAAAGAGAGATTTGGTTCGACCCAATCTATGGCCAGGTGGTACGTGGAAGTCCTTAACTTGGTTGGATTCGCATATGTTAATAAGAGCTCTTTCCTCTTATGTTTTCTATGCAAATGTACTTGTTATTATATGTATTTGATGGATGTTCTATTCTTGTTATTTATTTGGTTATATGCTAGTTATAAGTATGGTTTTATGATAGTCTTAAGTTGTGGCTTTCATCTTGCTTTCAATAGTATATGAAATGTTAATCAATGAATGACCTAATAGATGTTATTGTGTCTATTATGAGAGGGCATCAGACCTTCTTGACGATTCTTAGATATGTATGAGGTCCCTATGTTGAAATGTATTTCTATGACCTGTACATTACATGTTCATGATGTGTTTGACGAAATGCATGTCATGGTTAAGATGATTCTGGTCAAGTCCTTGTTCAAGTTTTGCATTAGAGGCATTGTCTTCTTTTTATTTATAATTTATGATAATTTCATCAAGTTTTGGGCAAAGGCTTGAGTCCTAGCCCTGAAAATGTGGCTGAGAATTCGGGGTCGTTGGCATAGAACTACCTAAAAAACATTATAATCGCATGGATGCCTTGTTTTGGGAGCGATTGGAGGTTTTCAGTCACATGGAGGGATTTTCATGGGAGCAATTGGGGGTCTAGTTCAGTCAAAAGGAAAATTTAACTCAGAGGTTGGGCACCTGGAGTGGTTGGTTAGCCTCTGAGGTTCCTGTAGCTCCTAAGGAAGGTTAGTTTGGTTTATCTTTTTTGATTCCACTTCCTTAACTGTACTTGGGAATTTGAATCATATCTTAGTAACTCTTCGTCACATGTTTACCCTAGTGGACCATTTAGCTTAGGTAAATGTGGGAGGAGGGGTGTTATAGATAAATACATGAAAACGTGATTGCAATCATGTATTTCTCATTTTTCATGTAGCAGGGTCCATGGAAACTATGAAACATGGGTACTCATTGGATAAGGAATTAAATTTTACATCCAGGGAGTGCTCTTGCTCGAAATTTGAGTAAAATTGTAGGGACAGAAGTTGAAATTACGGGTTGAAATAAAAGTTTTTTCTTTTTTCCTTCTAAAATTTGATGATGTAATCTAATATTATTTTATTATTTCCACTATTATTTTATAATATTCCTTAGGAGGTGTTAGCTCCTGCTGCAGCAGGTATTCATTTTCACATGATTGGCATTTCACAGGCCAAATATGTTGTACTTTGCTTTGCTGCAATGCTCCATATTTGCTCAAGCAGTCTCCAAATGAAGAAGGCTACTTCAAGTTCATTCAATGCCTTCAAATTTTGTAAAGTTTTCCTGGTATCGCTACTTCTAGTTAAAGGGAGGTCCAAACAGTTTAATCTTGGTCTCCCTAGGTTTAAATTTCATGTTTTAGAATATAGAGATTGTAAGTCTGTCCAAACAGTTTAATCTTGGCAGACCCTTAGATAGGTAGAGAAATAGAAGAGTCCAAAAGTTTAATCTGGGCTCTGGAAGAAATAAGGGTAGTATGTAGATAGGAAAGCATCAAAAGGAAAATGTATGTTGGTTTTGCAAGTCTAAGTGCACCCCAAGCAAAAGGAGAAAAAATGCTAGCCAAGTAGGCTGGGTAGGTAGTTCTGAGGCTGTTGAATTGCTGACAAGTTCCAAGTTTGCAGGCATCATATCATGCAGAACATAATCAGCAAAGATTTGTAAGAAAAAAAGGCTCAAATGAGGTATAACTAACTCCCCTTCTCTGCTTTTCCCCCGATCACTAACTAACATCCCCAAAAGAGGTCAAGATCTGCTTGACACCTCTTAAGTTCATCATCTTCATCACTCCGGTTGAGTAAAGATCTGCTTTACTCAAAGCTGTTCCATATCTTCTCCCGAAGTATGGTCCTACCCCCTGCAACAACCTAAGTTCTCTCGAAACTTAGCGCCCTCTTATCATCTCGATATTAACCACTAACGTTATTATCTAGCTCCCTATGTTTCCTGTCCCCGTACTAATATTAAGTAAATTCCCCTATGTAATATCCCTTCCCCTAGTTTGAAAAATACAAACCGATAGCAAAGTCGGAATTGTTTAGTTATCAGAAACTAAAGCAAGAACCCAACCTCCGAAACCACCTTCCACATACTATGGACTCCTTCCTAAGTATAAAACTCCCCCGAAGTAGTCGGACCCCTTCGAAACTTCAAAAGCCCTTCACACCCGCTTACTTACCTTTTCCCTTCAAAGCCGTTTTCGCATCGCAAATTCGCCATCTCACATTCATGCAAAACAATGACCACCCATTCCCCACCGATGCGACATCGCAAAATCAGAGATTGGCGATCACACACGCCGAGTTTCCACTTTGTTCACCCCTCCCTCTCCGCCGATGTGATATTGCGATATCGCATATCGGCAATCGCAAGTGCCAAACGTCCAACCCAATGATCCCCCTCTTCCCCGCCGATGCGATATCGCCATATCGCATCGGAACCTCTTCACCAACAGTTCATCCAGTACCTCACCACGTCACGCTATACCAGGGACCCTCTGATGACGTCGTCCGCCGTACAGCCGACGCAGTGCTTACGTCAGTAGCCAGAAAAGCCGAAAAAGCTTCGCGCAAGGAGAAAAGTCACACTTCGGAGCTCCAGATCAAGAAACAGAGGCAGTTTTTGATGCGCGAATAGCGCTTTGCGCTATTCGCGCATCGCTACGGGAAATAGGCCATTTCGAGGAATCTTCAGGGAATATTCTGATTGCCGAGCCCACTGCGTGCCAAAAAAGCCCGAAAATTGCCCAATCGTGCCAAAGGATCTGGTTTGAAAACAACAACAGATCATTCACAGAGTTTAAAGTGTATCAGATCAAATCAGCAGGCTTCAAGCGTGTCAAAGAGTATCAGTCGACGGTGGAAATCATCAATGTAGTGGCAAAGTGTATCAGAGAATATCTTGAGCAGCAGCCCAAAGCAAGAGAAACTTGAATATCTTCCAGCAGATCAATAGGAGGAGAGCAAAATCACTTGAAGCTCTCAAATCATAATAATTACACATTCAATTCGCACCAAAGCCGAACTGCAGTCCCAAAGCACATTCACTTCAGCAGCACCGCATCTGGCCCCCAAGGGCCACCTCGTCACCTGTTCCGATTCAGCTGCCCCCAGCGCAGCCAAAAGATTTACTTGCATTTATTTCCAGCAGCATTTAGATTTTTGAAGAATTCTAAGCCGACCTGTCAAGGTCACTTGTAATGATGTCTTTCTGATATTTTGTTTATAAATACCGCCCGAAGCGATATTGTAAAGGGCTGGTTGGTTGGTAGTAGTAGTTGTTGGTCAGTTTCCTTTCCAACAATTTCTCTGAGTAAAGACTTGCACTGTAAC
>APFE031531872.1:0-14866 GCA_000404065.3 Pinus taeda
AATTCAATTCATTGGCTATCTTACAATCAATAAAATTATGGGTACTTCCCAAATCAATCAACACTCTTACCTTTTTCTTCTTGATATGTCCTTATATCTTGATAGTTTGAGGAGTGGTAATTTCTTCCAACGCATTACAAGATATGGTCGGATTGATTTCCTGAGACTCGATGTGATCTTTCAATTCTTGAACATTTTTCTTCTTGATATGTCCTTCTATATTGATAGTTTGAGGAGTGGTAATTCCGTCCAATGCATTACAAGATATGGTCGAATTCATTTCTTCTTTCTCAATGTGATCATTCACTTCTTGAACCTTTTTCTTCTTGATATGTCCTATCTCGAGAGTTTTAGGAGTGGTAATTCATTCCAATCCTTTACAAGATATGGTTGGATTCATTTCTTCATTCTCTCGGGTTGGTTCTTGGTGTATATACTCTTCATTTGATGTTTCTTGATCCTTTTCTTCCTTCTCTCCATAATCAATGTAAAATAATTCTCAGAACACTTATGACCTTTAATGTATTTGTTATCACAATTGTAACAAAGCTCTTTTTCTCTTTTTTCTTCCAATTGTTGTGGTGTAACCCTTGTAGGTTGTGGAAGGCTAGGAGAAACAACATTTCCATGTTTATAGTTATGAGGGGTAGACTTCCTTATTGCCATAATTTTTCTTTCCACTTTGTAACAACGCCCTTTTTCTCCTTTTTCTTCCAATTGTTGTGGTGTTTCTCTAAAGAAGGTGTTGCTCTTTGTATCCTCATAATGTGCTATAATTTCCTCCATGAAAATTGACCATGTAACAAGTTGTTTATGAGAACAAAGCCCTTTATACTATAAAATTTGATCTTTTTCTAAATATGAAGATGCAATGCATACCTTTTGTAACAATGGTACACCATGTAGATCAAAATAAGTATTTATTTTCTTTAACTATTAAAAAAATAGGTATTTCTTTTCTTTAATTTGTAATTTTATTGATTTATTTTTAATTTGTATTTTGATATTTGTTTCATGTTTTGCAATGAAATTATTATTATTGAAATTATGGTTTTTCCTAAATAAAAATTTAAACAAAAAATTGCTAATCTTTTATTTTTCTTTAACATTGATTTTTTAGCCATATATATATATATATTTAATTTTATATATTATATATATATATAATCTAATTATTTTTCATGTAAATTAGCTAAATATATTAAGTGTTTTAGACACCTAATCCTTAGGGATTTGGTGAATATTTTGAAAATATGTAAATAAGGGAAATATGAATAGTTAGAATAAAAAAAAACTTAGGATATAAAGGCTTGGAAGACATACCAAAATCTTCATAACATAGCATCACAACACAAATTCTATGCTCATATTCCCTCCTTAGTATTCCTCGTTCATTCTCGCTTGTTAGCTTTGACCACTTTATCAAAGCTGAGCATTTTACTAACCCTACTCATCTCTCCCTTTGTCAGTCATGACAACCTAATCGATTGTCCCTATGTGTATGACATAATGTACCAGAAACACTTGTCGTTTGGTTGGTGATCATTGATGGTGATGAATTTTGAGGAAGCTGTCCTCTTCACTTCATATAGGAGGTGCAATTCTCTATGAATGTTTTTTCTTCAATATTTTGTTCTCACAATTGCTCTGAGCATAGTTCTTTTTTCATTTTTTCTATGCTTTTTCCATCTCTCCATTTATCTATTAACATTAAAAACCTTAATATATGGACTTGACATTGCTAGAAAGATCCATTACCCTCTTCATATTGCTTTTACCCTTTACATTATTCGACAAATTTAAAAGCATTTTTCATTTTATCATTGACGAACAATGTAGAGAGTTGGAGCACTTGGGCCTCTATTTAACAAATTCAAATATATACATTTAAAAAACCATGTCACACCATTCTTCCCATCCAGATTCAGTGTCACTTTACTATGGAGATTCTTAATATATAAATAGGCTTTGTCAAAATACCATGGCTTATCAATAGGACATACCTAATAAACTATGTGGCATTTATTCATATGTTTTTTTTCTAGTTAATTAATTTAATTAAAATAACAAAAAATGAAATAAATACTTTGAAAATAAATCTAAACTTTTGATTTATTGATATCACTAAAAATATTTTAGAATATTCAATTGAGATTAAGCCTCTAACATTCACTTAATAATTATTTCTAATTAAATTAAATTGTTAATAATTATTGATAATCAAATTGAAATTCTAGAAACCTTATTCCAAAATATACACACATACGTCCTTAATTAATATGATAAATTACTCATTTAAACTATGTGATTATTCCCATGCAATGAACAAAAACATAATTTTGATATGTTATTTAGCTTATCCACAGTTTACATTTTAAATCCAAATATTCTAAAATTTTACATGGTGCTACTGAAATCAAGATGCTCAATACAAAGACTACTAAAAGAAACACAATATTATTAAATATTCACATCAAAATGCTTATGAGGAAGATAAAGTGATACAACAAACAAGTAAATTTGAATGCAATATCAGGAGGATCGACGATGTTTTTGGTGAAAGAATGAAAACTATTTAGAAAGAATAGTTATTGGTCACAGGACAAGATCTTTTACTTCTTTTAGAGTTTCCTTGTTCTTTGATTCTCATGGAAGGTGAAGCCCCCAGCTAATCTCCTCTTCAATATTGTCCCTATGGGCATTCTTTGTATCCTTCTTTTCTCTGTATTTCTTCTACTGCGTACAAAATGACATAACTAGTACTTCAATAATAGTATTTATAGCGTTATATTTCTAATAAATCTATCTTTTTGGTTGGCCTTGTTTATCAACCCTGTGCAAATTAGGATAATTCAAATTTTACAGATCGATTCATACATTTTAAATTTTAGAAAAAGTTTGACCTCATCACCATCAAATTTAAAATTAAAGAATAAGAGATACCAGTGGAAACATATTGGCATCGAATCCTCCCAATTCCCCTAAATGCTCAATTCACTTATGATGCTTCTCCTCCTCCATCGCCTTCTCGTATATTGTCGCCTCTAAAGTACATCTTGCTTCTTCGATGGTCGAAATGATGACCAAGCTCATATTTCTTTGGAGACATCCTTTCCAAAATTTCAATTACAACAAATTGGAAGGAAATTCAAAAATCACTTTTATACCCTTAAAATAATTAAAACAAAATTGAATTAGATCGCAATGAGATGGTAGTGAATGCAAATATTGAATTTTAACATCTTGCGATACTTAGAATGTTGAGCATATTATATTAGATGAGGGGATGGCGCGAAAGTGGTGTTGCTCTACAGTACCTGATGTACAATCACATCGACATTCTAATCTAAAGTAATTTGTTTTAATCAATAAACAGCATATCAATCTATAGTCATGAACATATATTCATACACAAAATGTTAATCTACAACAAGTAAATTTCCATCCATCATCAGCATTGGAAACTAAAACTATTAATATATAATTATACGCAACATAGTAATATACAATAGTTAATTTATATCTAAAATCATCATAAACCAAATCAGAGACTTTAAGAAATTAGCCGCACAGAAACCTGCACCTGGAGACATTGTCCTCCCAACCACTAACTGCCTCCAGTTCTCCCCTCAGCTTGATTGTTTTCCCATAATATAAAGCCTCTTGTTGATCTCCTCAATGGTTATTTATTCCCTTCTTCATGATAATGTTTCCAATTCCGAGGCATCCCTCTTTCGTAAGATTTAATGCTTTCTTTCCTAGGATTTTACTTTTAAAGCCGACCTTTCTCACCCATGATACTTTAAACGAAACTAGTCTTAGAATTTTTCTCTAGCTAAGCTGTTTCTAAGGGAATTTACCTCCCACGCTTAATCTTATCTAGAATGTTTAAAGATTCGAATCGTGAAGAATTGACAATCTTATCTCGAGTCTCTTTTCTGAGTGCATAATTACCTCAAATAATAATTTTTAATGGATAATTTATGGAGTGATTTTAGGATTTACGAAAATTCTGATTTATGAAGTGATTTATGGGTGATCTATGGAATTCTTTTAGAATCTAGAAAAGCTATTGCATTTTCTCAATTCTACTTATTGTAAGCTGGTGGGAAAATATGAGAACTAATGACATAATAAATGTAGAATGAAGCGAAGAGAGAATAAGGATGGATTCCAAGCATGCATTAAAAGACAAGTAACTATGTTATTTGAAAATCGTTGTGTTTGTGTGTGGTGCATGAAGAAATAAGAATCAAATTTATTTACTTGAAAAAAATTCATGTGATAAAGAGTCGAGATTATTTTCTTGGGAAAACATCCATGGAATTCCATGCATGTAGGAGTAAGTGTTTTTATCATTCAACTCTTAAAATGGGATTCCAAGCATGCATTAAAAGACAAGTAACTATGTTATTTGAAGATTACCGTGTTTGCATAGGTGCATGAAGAAATAAGAATCAAATTTATTTCCTTGAAAAAAAATCATATGATAAAGAGTTGAGATTCTTTTCTTGGGGAAACATCCATGGACTTCCATGCATGTAGGAGTAAGTGTATTTGTCATTCAATTCTTAAAATATTTCATGTGCATTGAATTCTTAAAATATTTTTGTGGATAAATAATTGTGTGAATTGCATGATTTATTAGAAAATAGGGTCCAAATATGTCTTCGTATATCCTAGATTTTGATAGGTGTGTAAAAACTTAGACCTTTCTCGCCAGACACATATTTCATATTTGAAAAATTCATTTGCAGCCTCTAGAAAATGGTGTCAAAAGTTTATAGAAAAAATAGAAATATTATGTAATATTTACATCTGGAAAAAATGCCCTTCAAAGATTCATTTGAATATTCCTAACCGTGACACCTGTGTAAAAACTTAGAGATGGTTTCTCTAATGCACCCATTGCCAACAAAAACTATGTTTGGTTTTCAAAAATTCTCTTCCAGTTGTTCATAAACCACTCCCAAATTTAATGACTAAAACATTAAAAATAGTGTTGTCATTTGATTTGTCAGCACAATAAGAATAGTTGTTATGTACATACAGAGATAGATATTGTGTTAATTTTCTTGAAAAGAAATAACTTAATTTCATGAAAAAATAAATATCTGTTAAGTTTTATATTTCTTAAAAATAAATATGTTATTCACATGCACATAAATAGAACAATTATGTTGATATTTATTGAAAAGAATTAAGTTATTTCATTTAAAATATTATCAAGGATGTTCTCATGGCACATATGCATTAAATTTTTAAAGAGAAATATTGGACTCTTAAAGTAAATATGTGCTTATGTGCATATGAATAGTACCTAGTATATTTGATCTACTCGAGATGAATATTTGAGTAACATTTTTGAGAGAGAGTTCACATAAAACCTTTGCATAAAATACCATGTGTTGATTTATTTGAGAATGATTTGTTATTCATGCTATTTCTTGATGAAATATGACAAATTTGTTTGATGTGTGAAATGATAGGAAAACATTTTGTATTGCATGCATAATAGCTAGTGAGTTATCTAACTTTTGGAAAAATAATAATCCTTGGAAAATAAATATATATATTTGTATACAGTGAGGTTTTTTTTTTGTGTTAGAACTCTTAAAAAAGAAGAGAAAATAAAAGCACGTCCTTGTATATATTATGGAATTATATCCTTGAAATTGGTAAATATATTCTTTATTGTGTTAATATTCTTTTGGAGGAATCTTTAGGTATACACTTGCATGCATGGAAAAATATAGTTTTGGTATTTGATTTCCGGCGAAACGGAAGTAGCAATCACATAATATTGATTGTACTAGGCTTATTTTGGGAAGAATAATATGCATTTGCACCACTAAAAGGATTAGCTATGGTATTAGTTTTTTTTTGGGAGAAGATTTTGTATAGTTATTGGGCTAGATATTTTGGTAAGAGGAAAGTGTTTTTGTTCATGCATGAAATAATAATTGTTATGTGTTTGATCTCTTGGAAAATAAATGTGTTTATATTTCCATGCAAGAATTAGTTAGTTTCCTTTGGAAATAAATAGATGTTTCACATGAAACACGAATAAGTTGTATGTTTTCTCATGGATAGATACATTGTTAAATTTGTTAAAATGGTTGAGAGAGTGGATAAATTTAATTTATGAAAAAAGAGGTTGTAATGGTGAAACTCAACAGTTAATGTTTGAATACACATGGAAGTTTCAAGAATATAGTCGATCAAGTAACCACATACAATTATAAATTTATCTATATAATATGGTTACAAAGGGATGAGCTCGAAGACGGTTATCATGAACAAATTCTACATGTATTGCTTGCTATGTTGTATTCATCTTCGTATATGAAGTCATGAACTTTGGTGATGTCAAAAACCATGATTTTTGGATGAGCCAAAAGCATTGATGCTTGGTTTTATTTTTTTCATTAAGTGATAAGTGTTATGTGAGATACCTTGGTGTACTGATTATACTTATTGTCATTTCAAAATAAGTTGATCTATTTCCTTGCTTTCACTCACGTCCAAAGAGGTTGATGCAATTCCTTGCTTCCAATCATGAGAGATTTCATAATACATATTATTTGGAACAAAAAAAATCAAATTATTATAGAATCTAATTCTCACATCTCCGATGTAACACATTATATAAAATGAAACAAATCCGTAGTATGGATTAGAATGGATAGATAATTTACAGAAAAGTATCCTTGCCTAAGTTAAAAGAAGGGCACAATTGTTAACGAGAATTTAATAAAAGAATGAAAAAAAAACTTACTAATAGAAGAATATGAAATCATTACATTATTGTGACAAAATCCCAAAATTTACCAAAATCATTCAATTGTTTTCACTAGAACCTAGCGTTGGCGCTTCACTACTCAGTGTAAAGCAGAAGTTTAATTGCTTAGTCCCAAGGAGAAGTTAACCAACTGCTCCACTTCTCAAGCCCTAGCCATAAATGCTAGAGTTTCCAATGCTAGAAACCTTAACGTTCTCCACCCAAATCTAAAATCATGCTCCAAGAACCTGAATATGTGAAAGAGGAATTGAATTTGAAACAGAGTAATGAATTCAGGGCTTTGATGAAGGGGCATGAATGGGTTTTCCATTTTTTTGGATTTGTTTATGCTACCAATGGATGAGAATGCTAATATGAGTGTGTTTTGGAAGTCCAGGAACCACACTAATAACCATGACACCAGGACGAGTAAAGGTGAATTAGAATAGGTGTTTCATAATTCTCATTAATTGTTAATCATCGTAAGTCTTTATAAAAATATAGCATAGTAAACAATACCCTTTATTAAAAAACTACCATATTAAATACATAGATGCAACAAAACATTAAGGTGGATGAATAAAGAAAATCCTCTCTTTCATGAAGGAGACTAACAAAGGTGGAACCCTAGGTAGTTACTCTACTACGCACTACAGTGAAGAGTGTGAATGAGCTACCACGGGGAAATGAGGAATGTGCATGAACTTATAGGCATTTGATAAATGGCCAAACATTTCATAAGCATATGCACCTTTTCCAATGTCAGGTTACAAAGATATGTACCTTTTACAAGGTATTTTTTTCAATGTATGTAAATCTAATTTTCATTAATCTACATTATACTTAGTTCATATTTCATTTAAACATTGCTTAAGCATAATATTTGGATATACAAGGAAGTTATTATTTGAAAATCACTGAATCCATCTATAGGACATTGCGAGAATATGTCAACATCTTTCAATACCAATCATATAATTGGAATCTATAATTAAGAAAAGGATTAATGTGTGAATTTCCAATAGAGGGTCCATCATTCTTTATTTTTCTTATAATTAATAATTAAATAGAGAAGAAATTTGGAAAATTATTAGAATGTTGTTATATAATAATAGATAAAGTTGTGATTTTTAAAACTTAAATAATTAACTTTTATATTTTAAATTTTGTTTCAAAAACTTCTCTTTAATTAAAATAATACAGTTTCAATAATTCAAAATTACATTTTCATATAATTATTTACCAAAATTTAAATAAAATTAATAAAAAATATTAACACACAATCAAAGCTAGAAATTTTATGGTACATTGATTTTCAACACACATTAATGATAAAATGACAATTTGAAAAATACGATTCTAATTACGCCTTATTTTGAAATTCCAATAAATTGTAATTACAAATGTCTGACCTTATATAGTACATATGTAAACAAATGATGCAAAGCTCACAAACACTCCATTGTCATGGTGTAAAAAATTTAAATACAATACTGAAGAGTAGCTTAACTACTATGTTAAATCACTCATTTAAGATATGACCAGTAACTCAAGGGAGTTATTCCCAATGCCATGGCTGAAGAACACTTTTGTAGGTCTAGAATTGTTTTCAATTATCTATAATCACATAAACACAAATCGTTATTTAGCTTATATATTAACTTTAATGACTATATTAACATCTATTCCCTTGTTGACTTTGGAATGTTGAATATAATGCCTATGATTGAATATGGTTGAAAATCATGCTTTTGTTTCTTTCCAAGAGAAACGACTAAGGTTGGTTGAATTGTTGGTTTGTGTAGGAATTTCACAGATCTAGTGCATAGGAAGGGAATCGATTTAGCTGGAGAGTAGATGAGTATTTCACTTATGACATACTGAAAATTTTTCCCTTGTTGTAATTATCTAAAGAAATTTTTTTATTGCGGAAGAATAATAAAATACACATAATGTTGCAGGTTCTCCCAAGAGTTGGTGTTCCCTGGGTATATCTTGTGTTATGTGTTGTCACATTTGTCTTATGATTTATCTTCCATTATGCATGTTACAAAGCTCAATGTGTTTGTGATTTAAGTTTCCATGATATCAATAGTTTATATCTCTTGGTTTTTTCCTCTAGAAAATTACAAATGAGTTCACCGAGTTTTAAGGAAATCTAAAATGGTATGAGAGCTTAGTTTTTGATTGAGGAACATGAACATATTTCATCTTCAAGAGAAAATTATGTGATTCATAGGAAGCAAGTTATCATATCGATTTAGTTGTTAGGGTTTTGAGTAGTGTGCATTGAATCTACTAGCGTGATTTGTATTTAACAATGTAATTTGGTAGTATGGCATATCTGGGTCTCATATTTGAAGACCAATTTAATGATGCATCTAACTTTCATTTGTGGAATGAAAGGATAGAAGTGGTGCTGCAGGAATAAGGGGCTTCGTATTTTGTTGATAATATCCCAACCACACCAATAGATCCTCAGTAGTTGGCTTAGCATAATGAAATGGATTCTGAGGAAAAAAATTACTATCCTTGAAGGAGTCAAAGACCACATTATTCCTCACCTAATTAGGAAGAAGAAATCCAAATAAATGTGGACTATAATAATAATTCTTTATAAAGGTTCAAGTGAGGCCAGAAAGCTGGTAATGAATGAAAACCTCAAGAGAATTAAGATGTCTAAGTTAGATTCAGTGGTTGCTTGCCTTAACAAGTTTCCCAAAGTAAGGGAAAAGTTTTCTAATGAGGGTGAGACAGTTCAAGAAATGGAACTAGTGAATTTTGTTGTTTTGGGTTTCACCAAATCATGGGAGGCCTTCACATTTGGGATATGTGCTTGAGAAAACTTTCTAGATTGGAAAAATTTGTGGGTTTACTATTTCCAAGGGGAGGTTTGTAGATAAAATCAAGTTGCATCTCATGTTAAAAGGAAGGAAGATCAATAAATTTTCACTTTAGGCCGGAGAGGGACCAAGCATAAGGATAAAAAGAGTAATGTTGGTGGGGAGTTGGGTTCCAAGGGAGAGAATAAGAACAAATATCACAACAACATCAAGTATTTCTCGTGCCACTAGTTTGGGCATTATACTACTAAATTTAATAAGAGAAAGAAAGGGTAGAAGAAGGACCACATAGCAACCTTTGCAGAGATTTTATGTTTGATACAACCACAAAATTTACTAGAAAATGAGGGTGTGACTCAGGCAGTGAGATTAGAGAGTTGTGACATAGGTGCTTGGGAGTTGGTGGCAATTCAGTTGAGCACAAGTAGGTGTGAAAGCGAAGTGAAGGAAGAGCGAGAGTTTTGGCAGATTGTAGACCTCAAATTTTGAAAAGAATAAATCGAGTGAGATTCGAGCATCCACACCTAACTGCAAAGGTCCATTCACATGTGCATGTAGGAGAGAGAAAGTGTGCTTGCATGTGTGGATCAAATTGTTGGTTTGTTTAAGAATTTTGTACATCCAATAGCCATGAAGGGAATTGATTTAGCTAAAGAGTGGACGAGTATTTTACTTCTGGTTAACTAGGAATTTTTCCCTTGTAATTCTTAGATGAAAATCCTTTGCTGCAGATTAGAATAATAGAATACACACAACGTTGCAGGTTTCCCAGAGTTGGGGTGTCCTAGGTATATCCTGTATTTTTATGTATTGATGTGTTTGTGTTCTAACTTATCTTTTCTTGTGCATGTTAGAAAACTCAGTGCATTTGTGATTTAAGTTTCTAGAACATTTGTTGTTTATATTTCTAGATTTTTACCCTTGGAAAATTACAAATAAATTTTATTGGGTATTAAAAAAATATAACACTTTTAAGTTGATTTATACTAACATTATTATTGTTAATGATATTAACATTAATAGTAACAATATGATCCTTACACAAATATTATTATATTAAAAATATTAAGTGTATATGTGTGTGTTATAATTAATAAAATAATATTAATAATAGAACATTGTTAATCTTATTATTAATATGAGTGATAATGATGATGGTTTGTTAGTATTAATTTCCTTCCTCAGTACTTATATGTATTGATAACAATATTATCTTTAACATTATTATTATTAATGTTAATACTATGACCTAAATGTTATTAATAATAGTAATATTAATAATACCACTAATATATTTAATAACTTTAACAACAACATTATAATAGTATAAAAACATTATTACATTAAATTAAAATGAATTATTACATGTTATAATAACATGATTGGTTACATATAATAATATTATTACATTAATCATATCAATAGTGTATTTATGCTATAATTAAGGTATCATTGTTAATAAGTTAACATTGTTAATGCTAATAATAATTGTATTATTGGTAATATTATTGTCATTATTAAATGTTATGCTTAACATCAATACTACTAATAATTCTAATGTTATGCTTAACATTAATAAAAAATTACTTTAAATACACCAACATAAATCCATCATAAGTAGGGATCTAACGTGAGCTTCGAGGGATCAAATTTGTTCACTTGCAAACTCAGTTTGGAGTGCAAAAAATAATGTGTAATTTTTCATTGTTTAAATTTTATTTTTTAATGCTATAGAAATTACATTACTTAAACTTGTGATTCCAAAAAATCTTTGTTAGATTTTGACAAACAAACATATACCTAAAAAAGTGCTAAACTTTAAAATAAGCATATTAGTCAATTAGTGAATTACTTATTATACAAGGAAGCATATTAGTAAATCAAGATGCTCAATATGAAGAACAAAATATTTAAGGAAAAAACATTCATAAGCAAGCTTCAACATTACTTATTTCCTGTCAAGAATATAGTCAATCAAGTAATACTTATTATACAAGGAAGCATATTAGTAAATCAAGATGCTCAATATGAAGAACAAAATATTTAAGGAAAAAACATTCATAAGCAAGCTTCAACATTACTTATTTCCTGTCAAGAATATAGTCAATCAAGTAAGCACATACAATTATCAACTAAGTTATTAGTTATGGAATATGATTCCAAAGGAATTATTTCTTATCAAGAATATAGTCAATCAAGTAAGCACATACGAATATCAACTAAGTTATTAGTTATGGAATATGATTCCAAAGGAACGGGCTCAAGTTCTTCATTTATTGCTAGCTACATTGTACGCATCTTGATTTTGTAGTCTTGAGCTCTAGTGATGCAAAAAGCAAGCTTCTTAGATGAGTGGTGAAGGTTTATTTTTTTGATTAAGTGATAAGTGGTTAGTGAGTTTATTGGAGTACTAATTATACTTATTGTCTTATCCAAATAAGTTGATGCAATTCCTTGCTTCTAGTCACGTCCAGGTTGATGTAATTCCCTATTTCCAATTGTGGGTGATTTGCAAGCCAATTATATTTCACAACTTATTTTATGTGTAACATCAAAAATCAAATTATTCTAAAAGCTTAGGCTCTTAGGCTAACACATTATTTAAAATGAAACAAATCCATGGGACGGATTAGAATGGAGAGATAATTTCTAGAAAATCATCCTTTCTTAAGTTAAAAAAATGGCACAATTGTTAAAAAAAAAAAAAAATTAAGGATGACACAAAACCTTACCAATAGCACAATCTGAAATCATTCAATTGTTGTTACAAAATCCCAAAATTTACGAGAATTTTTTTATTGTTGTCACCATAATCATTCCATTGGTATCACTGGATGTTACCGAAGGTTCCACCACTTAGCGGAAGTTCCACCACTCTTAGTCCCAAGTAGAAGCTCTTCCCAAACCCTCACCATAAATGCTAAAGTTACCCGGTCTAAAAACCCTAATATTCTCTACCCAAATCTTACTCCAAGAAGCCAAACATCTAAAGGAAGAATTGAAGAATTGAAGTTGAAATAGATTAGTGAATTAAGGGCTTTGATGATGGGGCATAAATGGGGTATCATATTTTTTGAATTTTTTTATTCCAAGAGTGGAGGAGAATGAGAATGAGAGGGCATTTTCGTAGTCCACATTCATAACAGCTAAGCCACTTGTCATGGGGAAGTGGGGAATGTAAATGAACATTTAGGCATTTGATAAATGGCCAAGCATTTTATAACGCCATTTGCAAAATCAAGTTTTGAAGATATGCACTTTTTATAGTTTTTTTTTTTTAAATGTAGTGGAATCTAATTTTCATCATTATACATGTATAGCCAATTTAATCGGTTTTTAATTATAAGTACATTTAGATACACAAGAAAAACTATTTTTCTAAAGTCGAAGGATATTAAGAGGTATCTTTCATTCCCAATGGTATAATTAGGTTGACTCGTATGTTAAATCACTCTTTTAAGCTATGACAATTTTGCAGGTATGGAATTGGAATTGAGGTGTTGGTGGACTAAGAATCACCATACAAATAGTAATAACAATAACAGCATCACAATACTATTAAGTATTTACGTTAAAATGCTTATTAGGATCATAAAGAGATACAATGAAGGAATGAAGCTGAAGCCAGTGTCAACATGACGGATGACTTTTTCAGCGAAAGAATGAAAACCGTTTTAAAGCATAGGTACGGGGAGCAGGTGGCTAGAAATGGTGATCTTTTACTTCCTTTTTGGCTGCCTTCTTTTTGTGATGCTCGTGGAAGGCATAGCCCCCAGCTCCCACTGCAGCTGTTGCTGCAATCTCCTCCTCTATCTTGTGCCTGTGCGCGTTCTCTGGATCTTTCTTTGCTTTATGTTTTTCGTACTGCATACCCAATGAGAGAATTCGTAAACTCTATAAAGCTGATTTAGTTTATCAACTTTCTAAAAATTACAGAATAAGAGAGATATATATATAGTACCACTGCAAACGTTCCAGCAGCGACTGCTCCCAGTTCACCTACCTTCATCGCTTATCGTGCTTCTCCTCCTTCATCGCTTTCTCGTACGGCGTCGCCTCCGAAATTGATTTCAATTACAACGGTATGAAAGGAAATTCAAAAACCACTTATATATAGAGGTTTGAATAATTAGATCCCGATGCAATGTAAGGAAATGCAGACAATGACTTTTACCCGCTTAGAATACTCAAATTGCTGAGCAGATTAGATTACATGGAATGGTAGGGAATTAGTCCGGTATATATATAGCCAGGGTTGAATATTAAACACGCTATACCGTGTGAAAACAGAGTTCACGCGTGCGCGTTTTCCAAATGGCCGGTGCGCCTGCATGGTCTCTCCCTATCCAATAGATAAGACCGACGAGGAAGGTGTGTTTGATCGGAGGTGCTTCTCCTTCTTCATCGCTTTCTCGTACGGCGTGGCCTCCGAGTCGGCGTTCTGGTTCTTGTGGTGGTGGAAGTGATGGTGTTTATTCTCAGACATCGTTTCCGAAATTGATTTCAATTACAACGGTATGAAAGGAAATTCAAAAACCACTTATATATAGAGGTTTGAATAATTAGATCCCGATGCAATGTAAGGAAATGCAGACAATGACTTTTACCCGCTTAGAATACTCAAATTGCTGAGCAGATTAGATTACATGAAGGAATGGTAGGGAATTAGTCCGGTATATATATAGCCAGGGTTGAATATCAAACACGCTATACCGTGTGAAAACAGAGTTCACGCGTGCGCTGTTTCCAAATGGCCGGTGCGCCTGCATGGTCTCTCCCTATCCAATAGATAAGACCGACGAGGAAGGTGTGTTTGTACATAGCCTGTGCTTATCAGAAGGTGAATGATGACGAGGAAGGTACGTTTAATTGGATGGAGCAATGTGACATTGTGAAGTAACGAATATTAATAATTAATCAGAATAACCGGTCCATGGTACACAGAAATAAAGCTTTTTAGGTAAACATAGTTTAACATAGTGATTAAACCGATGGGAAAGTAAACACATGTTATTTAGCAGCGTAATCACGCTTTAGAAATGCGAATGGACAAATAAAGTATGCACATTTCCAATATACAAGTAGTTTATTACCTCATTGAAAAGTACTTTAAGAAATTTATGTTACACGTTTTAATTAAAAAAATTGTTCATATTTGAAATAGTAAAAGATAAAGTATAAATTATGGTAATAAAGTTAAATTTACATATAATTGTTTAGTACGATATTTAGTTAAATATAT
>APFE031531878.1:8465-31066 GCA_000404065.3 Pinus taeda
TCAATCATCCATAAACAGCAACCTGCAATCCATAGACATGATCCATATGTCTAAAAATAGACTTGCGCCAAAAATAGTGTGCGGGACCACTTAGTGATGGCGACTCCTTTCACTAAGCTCCATCATCTTGGTGCAATCTCAACAAGCATTTCTTGTTGCACACTTTTCAACAAAGGAAGGGCTTGCCTTTATGCTCCTAGCTCAACATCATGGTTTCAGACCATGTTTGACGCTCCTTCTCCAACCTACTCTATAACTGCACTACATCAAAATTACTTACTTTTATGAGGACATGAAACAAGGTAAGCAAGGAAGTATGTTGAGTTACAAAATGGGTATGTATTTACTATTAGTTTCATCACCTTTTTCCTTGATTCTTATCTTTTTCATATCTTAATGCTCTAATATATTGAGGAATTATGATAAGAAAGGGATGAATTATTTGCAGTTACAATTTAGCTAAAGTTTACTCTTCTTTGTGCAGAAAAAAGAAAAAGGAACAATTGTTGTTCCCTAACGATGGAACAACAAAAAACGACAAACAAAGGATGGGACATGTTAGTTGCGGACAAGGCAGAGGGCGAATGAGAAGGATCAGCATGAAATAGGAAAGGTGTCTGAAGTTAGCAATCGGTTGTGAATCCCTCAGGATCGGGAGATCCTGAGGGATCACATTTATCCTTTACCCCTTTTTGATTATAAAAGAAGACGATTGTATGAAAAGAGGCGAATCTCTATTATTATTCAAATTGTAATTTTAATTATAGACTCGTGTTGTTGGAGAACGTTATCATATTGTAATGTTACTTAAGTTTGATGATTAATATATAATTGAAGTTGTTGTTCCCTCGCATTATATGAAGTAGCTCAGCAGTGTTCACTGGTGGCTAAGGGCCCAACCTCTAGTGGATTGAACTGCTTTCTTGTGTTATACATTTCTGATTCTCATAAAGTTTGATTGGTTTAATAATTTTCCTATTTCTATGGGTTAACCTTATTCGTTGTTTATCGCTTCCCTATATTGAAGTAGTGTATGTTCTTTATATATTTTATAGTGTTGTCACTTGATTTGAGTTATGTTTATTATAGAGTAAATTATTTAGATCGTGAATCTTGTCGATTTAATCAGCTGTAAGAGTTTCGTTATCGCTATTGAACTCTTAGATTGATATCATCTTGATTTTGATTACTTTATAGAGATTGAATATGATTTAGATTGAATCAACCAAGAAGAGATGAGTTATTGCTACTGTGCTCTCGGCTGATGCTACGGTTACTTGAATTGCTTGTGTAAGATTTAATTTCAGTAGAGGATTGAGTTTTGAAGCGTATATGTCATATTTACTTTAATAATTGCACTTTGAGTTTATTAGATGCATCCATTTTCTCTTCTGTCAAAGATCTATACTACAATTTAAGAAACATTACTCTCTGAATTTATAGCATGCACATATTTTGTATACTCTTGAAATAAGAGGGCTTTCTTGGGTTGATGATTAATGTAAAAGACATTTTTATCAGCCAACACATATCAGTGTTTATGTTTGTATATGTATTATGTTGCATTCATGTATAAGTTAATATCAGTGGTACCAAAGCAGTCTGCTCTTTCTCTATTTTTCTTTGCATGTCCTGAATGAGGTCAGGGTATAAGGAGTTATGGCATGGACTGGTTGAACCTTTGGAAGACTAGCCTCATAAACCCCAATGGCCTACTACGGAGGAAGAAAATAAAGATGAGGGAGTAGGAGATCATTTCAAAATATTTCTCGAGGAATTTCTTGAGCGATAGAGAAATGTGATGATGGATAAATTTTCCCATATCCTTCGGCGACTACCCATAGGTGACTCATCTTCATCCAACAACCACTCTGGAGATGCCACTACATTTAAGGTACAAGTCAACTTTGACATTTCTATATTTGAAGGCTAGATAGATGTAGATGCCATAGATAGATGGTTAAATCTGTTAGAAGGATGTTTTTCGGTTCATGACTTTTCCAATTGGGAAAATATTTCTTTTGCACTCCTCAGAGTTTCCCCCCATGTCAAGGATTGGTGGGAAATCTACTTTGAACAAAAGGATGAGAGAGAAACCTCACTATTTTCAGCCACACCCACTTGGAATATTTTCTAAGACACCATCAAGGAACAATATTACCCCGTCAGGAGCTATGAAGGCTCAAATACATAAAGTGGACAACGCTCCGGCATAGAAGGGACCGAGATGTGTTGGAGTTCACAAATATTTTTCATACACTTCACATGAAGTTGGGTATCAAGGATTCTAAACGGCATTTGGTACTCAAGTACTATGACTGTATACACAAGTACATGCAGGACGACATGGAGTTCTTATACATATCCTTTCTTGGTGTTGCATATCAATATGTTGTTAAGATTGAGAACAAATTTAAACAGAAGAAGCGAGACTTTGGATCTGCTAATCTGAAGGAAGGGAAAGGCGCCCCCAAAACACACAAAAAGGACAAAGCCAAGGTAGGGTGATTCAGGAAAATCCTCCAAAGCCATAAGCAAAGAACAACATCACGAAGATGAAGAAGGACATATGGAAATGGTGTGAGTTCCATAAGAACCCTACTCACAACAAAAGTGAGTGTTAAGCCAAGCAATCACTAGTGGCCAAGTTGAAATCTTCTGAAACAGATGCATGTTTTGACTCTGAGTTAGAACCTAACAAGGGGAATGACAAAGGGAAGAATATTTTTTATGCAAAGCCTAGTGCCACTATTTCCACCACCAATATCCAAAATATTGTGCTTGAAGATCCATAAGAGGGGAAGTAGCTCGTCCACTCACATATGTGGGTGAATAGTTCTCCATTGTTGTTCATTATCAAAATCAGAAGCCAAAAGAACCTCATATTGATAGAGGTCGTGAAGCAGTTGGGGCTACCAACAACACCACACCCGCAATCGTACACCAACAGGTGGTTTCACCAAGGCAGAGAGATCTTCGTGTTAGCTAGAAGTGTTGACTTCCTTACAACATCAAGGCCTTCACATATGAACTATATTTTGATGTTTCTCCTCTTGAATTTTGTGATGTATTATTAGACCAACCATACTTGTGGAAGTGACATGTTGTGTATGAGTATAGGCCTCACATTGTTATTATTTATTTGGGCAATAAGTTATATAGTATACTGGAGGTAGCACCGCCTACTACCATCTCTTTGATCTCCGCAAAACAATGCAGTAAGATCATTTCCTACTTTGAAAAATTTGTCTTCATTATGATTCTCCCTTAGGGTAAGAGGAAGATTGGGGCAACATCCACAACCTCCAAAAAAGGCTCCTCCACATGACAACAATAGATGGACAAGGTCGTGGAGGAGTACAAGGACATCTTCACCTCACACATAGGGGTACCCCTACATTGTCAGGTTAAGCACAACATCGATCTAACCTCGGACACACCACTACCAAATGGTCTAATCTATTGATGCTCTGTTCTAGAGAACGATGAAATCAAGAGGTAGAATTAGGAGTTGTTGCAGAAGGGGTATAACAGGCCAATTTTCTCACCTTGTGGGACCCTAATCATGTTGATACAAAAGAAGGACAGGACCTGGAGACTCTGTATTGACTATCTGGTGCTGAATAAGATCATTTTATGGAATATGTATCTAATACCACGGCTTGATGAGCTTATGGACTAGCTCAAGGGCGTTATATATCTCAGCATTGACTTGAAGTTTGGTTATCATCAGGTCCCAATCAAACCCTCCAATGTGTGGAAGGTTTCCTTCAAATCCAAGGATGGCCTTTTTTAAAGGTTGGTCATGCCTTTCAGGTTGACGAATTCCCCCACAAACTTCCTAAGGCTGATGGAAAACATCTTGCGGGCCTTCACTAACTCATTTCTAGTGGTGTATGTGGATGACATCCAAATCTTCAGCCATATTTGGGAAGAGCACCTCCACCATATTTGACAGGTCCTACAAACCCTGTGACAACACAAATTGTGTGCCAATTTGGAGAAATGCACTTTTGCTATGACCTAGGTTCCATACTTGTGGTACATCATTGATGAGTGGGGTGTGCATGTGGACCCAATCATTATACAAGTTATTTGGGATTGGCCATCTCCAACCACTCTAACAAGGCTTCGCATCTTTCTGGGTCTTACCAATTTATACTGCTAGTTCATGTTCGGGTTCTCTCATGTCACTTGTCCTTTGAGTCAAGTCACCAAGGGTGGAGAAAAAGAAAGGTTATTTTAGTATGAATCCAAACAGAAGGCATTTTTGGAGTTAAAGCATTGCCTCTACTCTGCACTAGTGCTCACATTACGAGACCTGCAACAACTGTTTGAGATTGAGACAGACGCCTCCAACTATGTTTTTGGTGCATTTCTTACTCAGCAAGGGCATTCAGTGGCATATCAAAGTGAGACTCTTTGAGGGAAAATTTGAAAGTATCCCACCTATGACTTTGAGTTCTATTCCATTGTGTAGGCCTACCAACAAAGGAAGCATTACATTTTGGGGAAGGACACAGTCATCCACATAGAGCACCGACCCTTGCAATTCATATAGACAGAAAGAAAGTTTCATAATGATTGCCATAAAAGATGGTCCACATACCTAAAATAGTTCCATTTGAACATTACGTACAAGAAGAGAAGCACTAATAATGTCGCATACTGCCTCAGTCAACCATCGATCATGGCACTAACCACTTCGCTCGACTCTTGTGGAAATGGGACTTCATAATGGCCACATCTTTATAAGAGTCATCCAAAATTCAGCACCACATATCAAATGCTCTTGGAAGGTAAGAAAGTTCCATAATTTCACCAAGACATGCTATTATGCAACCTAGGACACCTTTGTGTTCCTTCGAGTGAGCATACCAAGATGATTTGGGAGGCACACTACAATCGAGTTGTTGGACATTTTGGGATAGAAAAGACAGTGGAAGTGTTGTAGAAGTATGTTTATTGGCCAAACCTTTGATAGGATGTTAGGAAGTACATCAGATCTTGCACTTCCTATTCCATTTCCAAACCTACAATCAAGAAGAAAGGCCTATATACTCCTCTTCTTACTCCTAGCTGATGCTTGGAATCCATCTCCATGGATTACATGTCAAGCCTTCCTTTTACGAAGCATGGAAATGACTATTGGGGCCTTTATTTTGTGATATTTTGCGGAGAAATAGGCTACTGACAAGTGGTGGATATGGCCATTAGGAAGTTGTGGAGCTGACAACTGAGAAAAGATAGGAAACTCGAGGAAGATTGGCAGTTGCAGAAGAGTGGAGGAAAGAAGAAGGGAAATCAAGCGAGGAAAGAGCAAGCGCATCAGTGGATGAAGATAGTCAAGTAGGGAAAAAGGAACTAGTAATTCGGGTTGGCAGAAGAAGATGAAAAGAAGGGAGGAGAGAGGAGAAGGGGTTTGTTGGTTATGTTGTGTTCCTAATATTTCCATTCTTCTTAAGTTGTGGAGTTATGAGAACAACTTCATGGTTATATTTGTATGAGTTCGTATCCCATCTGTAAGAGTTATAATGTTGAGGAACATGTTGTGTGCCTTATGTAATGTTCTTATTTTGATAGTAATGAAGAAGACTATTATGGGATTATAATGTGTTCATTTTGTGTTATTCTAGCTATTCAAAATTTTCATATATGTGCCTATTTAGGTAGTCTCTCTGATATAACATGCATAAACTATTTTGATCTGGTTGCTTTGAATTTTAAGTTATTGGCCCTTTCTCTCTATCTTTTGATATGGTTTCCTTGATATCGAATTCTAACCCTCGTCTAACTTAGATTGCGTCATGCCTTGGGTGAGACTCCTTACCCATCCCGGGTAAGGTGAAAATGCTAATATTGTTCTAGACTAAAATGAAGCCTTGTTTGCCCTTGTGCCTGAACTCGAGGCCTTAACCCTTTTTCTATTTCTATGCTAACAAATGGTTCCATTACCAGGACCTAAAGTTCAAAAAGAGTGTTTGGAATATGGTATCAAATATCTTTAAGAAATAACTATGGAGCTGGTGGGATGAGCATGTGGACCAATTTGTTTCTCAGTAAGCTCAACTTTGCAGCCAAATTGTTGCAAAACTAAAGGATGGAAAGTTATATCCAAAGCCAATGAGTGATCAATATGAGATCTTCTGGTGCAAAGTCGTAGAGGAATCTTAGTACTGGTTGTGGGGATTGCAGGTGAAAGGGAGGTCTAGTGGGAAAAATTTGTCTCAACACAACTGGACCCAAGCAGATCTCACTGCACTACATCATCTTGACACGGATCTGACGAGGGTAGTAGATTTTTGGGTAAATATCACACAAGAAGGGTACATTGTTGAGTTTACAAAAGAAAGACATCAGTCCTCTTCAAAGGCTGAAGTTATTTTATGAGCAGGGGTGCAAGGGAATATGTTAAAAGGAATAACCCTCTGGATCAATGTCTTATTGGTGGAAAAGGGCATGCTAGTATTCCAAAGTCTAAGCATGGCAGTGTAAAAACCTAGTACTCAGGGAAGGATCTAAAGGGAGGGATCCTACAAAGTATGGAACTATGAGGCTATTCGGAGGATTGACGCAAATGATTCATGAAAGGCTAGGGATCTAATAGTGAAAAGGTGAGTGAAGACACCAAAGGGATTGTAGGAAAGGACCATGCAGATGATTAAGAGGCAATAAGAAGGATTACACCAGGAAGGAGCAGTGTTGAGGAGTCCAGGGGAAGAAGATAGAATGGAAGAGATCTTAGTGTAGGGAATAGAGATTGTCACAACCTCCGTGCATTCAAAAGGTGATAGGGACCCTCCCTCACTAAGGGAGAGGGAGAGGTTGGATGGAAAAGATCGTGTTAGCTGAGAGGAAGGCCTAGAGGATGATATGTATTTTGTTATACAATGACTATTTGATGAAGATGATGAGTCCAGAACAATCAATGATCCACACCACCAAAGCTCAAGTAGTGTCTCCCCCAACCTTTCACCGTACTCTATAACAATCCTGACAAATTCCTTTCTAAGTTGATCAAAACTATAAGAATTCATAGTTTGCATGTTAATTATAAAGCTACCACTAGTAGCAGTGGAAATAATAATAGTAATATGGGCTTGCAAGGATATATACAACCAAGATCACAAGGATTTGTGCCTTTAGCATAGACTCAATAAAAAATGGTGGGATCATTCATAAGGTGTCTCGAGTTATCCACAAGGGGGAATGAAGATGTAGAACAAGATTGGTATCTATGCGAGACCATCTAGAGAGCCCGCCAAATGCTTGATAATGTGAAGCTAGTCGAATTTCATAATACTATCTGGGAAAGGGCCTTGAGGTGGTTCATAAAGTAGTAAATGTTACACCATAACCCAACTGTGGACGATGTTAAAAGAGAGATTCTACAAGAATTCAAACCTCCCCAAACTGATCAGTAGGGATATTAGAGCTATGGGAGATAAAGCACGGGAAGAAGACACTGCATGGGAATCGATGCAAAGACTTAACGATGCAATTGGTAAACTCAGTTACATAATGGACCCGAATCACCAAAGGGATTGTTTTATCAAAGAATTGCTACCCCTCACATGTACACCATTGATGCGACAATAGATGATTGACATGCTACAGGATGCTCTCGAGCAAGAAACTCGAATAGAACCTATGGCAGGGTAAGTGTATAGATATTGGGGGGAGAAACATCTCATGATCCATCTATCTTAGGTCTTCAACATCAAATTGCAAGTCTAAAAGAGAAGATGAACAATATGCAACCAACCCACCCGATGAGACTAAACGTTTGGTGCACAAATTGCTTGGTGGAAGGTCATCTTTCCATAGAATGCCCGAGGTTATGGGGCACAAGTACCACATTTATTCCAGAGGGACCACCTGGGCCTATACCCATAGCAGGAGCTTCATAGGTAGGATCACAAGGGTTGTATCCTGGTCATAACTAGCTGCAGCATTGTGAAGTATGAAGGGTGCATGGACACTCTCCTCATCTGTGCCCGATATTACAAAAGTAATACAATGTTCCAAATAACAATTATTGTGAGTTATGTGCTTCTGTAACTCACCACATTGATCAATGTAGAGAGTTGGATTCTCTAACAGATAGGTTAGACCACTCAACCTTCTGATTCAATGAGATTGCTCAAGGAGGGCGAGGAGGAGGAATAAGGGGCATAAGGTAGGAGACAGAGACCCAATTCATTATTACAAATGTAACCAAGATGACAATGTTGCACTGGATTTACTACTACCAAGGAGGCCCTGGTGCTCTCAGTGTAGGGTCAATGCTCGTGTAATAGAGGACTGTTGAGATCTAATTACAAGATGGCAGGAGTAGAACAGGAAGAGGGGAGTGAACTTGATTAATGTAGAGCCAATAGTAATGAAGGTAGACCCCTATCCAATATTAATATATTTACATGTGGAGTAAAAAATATTAGGGCTGATTGAGGAACCCTGAACCAACTCATGATCACCTAATGAGCCTCCCCAAAGCACTCTTATGACCCCGAGCAGTAGAAATAGTATTAGTAGCAGGAATTTTTCTTTTTTGGAAATCTCATTGAAGGCGCAGGACTACAAAAGGGGCAGACAGAGTCTCATAAAGATAAGAGCCTGAACCTTTCACAGTCCATAGTTGTTTGACCTATTTAGGAATGGTTTATATTATTCCTATAGATTGCAAACAATGACCAGATATTGGGGCATTTGCAGAAAGGTTTGAAGATGACCATCCAAAAGGAGGAGGTTGAGCGAGGAGTTATCTATGCTAAATTTCCTGAAAGAAACACTAGAAGAGTATGGAGGAACAAGAAGAGTACTTGCAGATAATTCAGAATTAATGCTCAGATTGCGAGATTTCAGATCAAGGACACTATGCTAGATCTTCGCTTCGATATCAACATCATACCAAGGAAAACGTGGGAAGCACTAGGGAAACCTCAGTTGACATTCTCACAAATCCAGTTGTGGATGGTGAATCAGTATTGTATACTTCCAATTAGGAGATTATAGGATGTAGAAGTGGATGTAGAAAGGGTAAAGACCCATGCAAATTTTGATGTAATAGATATTATGGGAGACACAAATCCTTATCTAGCACTTCTCAGGAGAGACTAGGCCTTCAAAAATTATGCTATAATAGACTTAAATAAGGAACTAATGAGTTTTGACGTACAAGGATTAAGGGTGATTCAACCTCTAGACCCGTATCAGGGACCTAGATTCACAGAACCAACAGATGACAAAGAAGAGCCAGGGATGTTGGATCAGCTTTATAGGCTAGCAGTGGGTAAGAGGGAGGACTTCATAAAGCCAACAACAGAAGGAATTGTTATATGGAGAAGTATTCAAAGTTTAGAGGTTGTCTCAGAAGCTGCATGGGACGATTGGTAGAAGAGAGGATATAACATTAACACTATACATTTCACTGTAATATGTCGGGTCAATTGGATTGGCATAGAGGTCAGGGACTTCCCTATATACAATGGTATACACTCAATAAATTAATTTCTCAATAGGATTGATGCAAATTTTATTGAATATCATAAAATACCATTTTTAAACATCTTATTGCAAGAAAACCTGACACGATGGTGTGGAGTTCACGGCAACTACCTCCAGGACTAGGAGAAGATCATGAAAGAAATGGAGGTAAGATTCATATAGGGGAGGGAGTACGCTCAATAATTTGCAAAGTATAGAGGGGACTTTGACCCATGACAACACTTGAAAAATTGTAAGGAAAAATGGAATTGGCAAGGGGTTCTGAAGGAGTTATGGGTAAATGGGTTCATACATACCTTACGAACCTTTCCAAAATCATGGTATGTACAGGAAGAAATAAGTAGGTAAATAGGAGATTGGGATAGCTTGGCTAATCAATTTGTTAGCAACTTCTCTTTCTCAGAAAGTGATAGGAGGCTGACTGATGCATTGCGTGTTGTCAAGTGGATTCTACTCACATCGAGTAAGCTAATGGATGGGTGCATAGACCAGAGGACCTTACAACATCTCTATGAGTTAGGATATCCTGAAGCAATGGGTTGTGGAAAAGTGGATAAAGAAGCAGATGAAGATGATCTAGAGGAGTTACAACATTTTTCATTCCATGAATTTGAAGGGGAAAGGGGCATCAAGGATGGACCTATAACCGATGCATCACACTTGCTCCTAGTAAGGTAGCGGAAGCATAACACCAGGACGGATGAAAAACAGAATATAACATCGATTAGAGACTATTGGGATGAACAAAGTACAAAATATATTTTTGAACTCCTAAGAGAATATGAGGATTTGTTTCCCTCATCAGTTGGGGAGCTAAAAGGAATCAAGGGAGACCTAGGGGAGATGAAATTTGTATTAAAACTCATTGTGAAGCCAATAAAGCACCAACCTTATAGAATGAACCCAAGAGTTAAAGAGAAAGTGAAGAAAGAGATAGACAATATGCTAGAAGTAGGACTTATTTTTCCAGTGGACAAGGAAGAGTGGGTAAGTTCGATTGTAATATAAAACAAGAAATATGCTATAGAAATAACGACCTATGTGGAGTAATGCAGTTTGATAAATGCTTGCCTACATGACCCATTTCCCACACCATTCAATGATGAGGTTCTCGATAATGTAGCAGGGATCAAAACATACTCCTTTACAGATGGATTTTCAGGCTATCACCAATTCATAATCATCGAGGAGGATAAGAAAAAAACTACCTTCACTACAGAATGGGGATCGTATGCCTATCATGTTATGCCATTCGGTCTCAAGAATGCACCTACAATGTTCTCGAGAATTGTAATTATAGATTTTAGGGATTACATGCACATGTTCATAGAGGTTTACATTGATGACTTGATAGTCTATAGCCTGCTGAAGAAACATTCCAGTCTACTCTAGATAATGTTTGATCATTTTAGACAACGATATATATCGTTGAACTTGAAAAAATGTATACTTGCAGACCCATTTGGAACACTTTTGGGACACATAGTGTGCAATGAAGGAGTATGCATAAATACTACCAAGGTTTTGGGGATATTAAATATGGACCCACTCGCAAGTGTAAAATAACTCAGATCCACTTTGGGACATATCAGATACTATAGAAGATTTATCCACAACTATGCCTCTATCATTGCACCAATGGAGAAAATGTTGAGGAAGGCTTAACAATTTATGTGGATGGAGGAATGTCAAGCTACACTCAACATACTAAAAGAGAATCTAGTAAGTTCACCAATTATGTTCTATCTTGACTAGAAAAAATAGTTCCATTTCCACATTAATGCATCCGGTATTTCTTTGGGGGTTTTTTTGGCTCAGCCAGGGGAAGGGAGCATCAATTACCCCATCCACTTTTCCAGCATGAATTTATCCACATTAGAAACGAATTATACCACGATGGAGTGCAAGGCACTCATTATGGTGTATTCACTCCAAAAATTAAGACACAATTTGGTTGGAGAGTCGTTTCATTTTTTTACTGATCATTCCACTTTGAAGTACCTGGTGAACAAAATTTTGTTGGAGGGAAGAATTTACAGTTGGTTGTTTCTATTTCAGGAATTTACTTTCGAGGTAATAATTAAACTTAGCCAACTAAATGTAGGACTTGATCACCTCTCATGGCTGGAATTAGGAGAAAGTGGGCGATCACTAGACAATCAGCTACTAGTCGTCGACCTATTCTAGATTGAAGTAGTACCAAATTACCTAAAAGACATTGGAGCCTTCTTAGATACAGGAAAATGTCTAGAATATTATACAATCACATAAATGAGACACATGGTTATTCGAGCTGGCAATTACCAATTAATAATGAGTTAATTTTATAAATTGGGCCTTGATCACATGTTGCATCGACGTGTTCTCCACCATGATTGACACAATGTGCTATGGGAATGCCATTCAGGAGTTGTAGGTGGCCATGTTGGGGAAAATATCCTACACAAAAAGTGTTGCAGGTAGGAGTATGGTGGCTAGTGGTTTTCAAAGACGCCAAATAATACACTAGAGGATGCGATGTGTGCCAAAGTGTTGGAAGGATGTCACATTGAGATGAAGTCCCATTGCAACAGGTCGGCGGATATTCGAGAAATGGGTGGCCGATTTAATAGGGTTGGTCAATCCATTGATGCATCACTCTCATTCCAGGTATTATAATCACCGTAATACAATACCTCACCAAATGGGCTGAAGCAACAACTGTAAAGGACTATACATTAGATACCACCACCAAATTCATATTTTATAATGTCATATCCATATTCAGGTGCTCCAGGAGTTTGACTAGTGATCAAGGGACACACTTCATAAATGAGACAACTGCTTCCCTAATTCAAAATTACATGATACAACATTGGAAAAGCAATCTGTACTACCCACAAGCCAATGGTATCATAGAAGCCCTCAATAAGATATTAGAAAATGGTTTGACTAATATATGCTTGGCCAACTGAAATTATTAGGACAAGAGGATTCAAGTGACCCAATGGTTAGAACACATAATGGTCAAGTGACTACACAAGTATACACTGTTCCAACTTGTGTATGAAGGAGAAGCCATGGTGCCAGCTGAGTTCATTATCCTAGGCATTTTCATCCCCTAAGCCACTAAGATGAGAGATGGGAAATCACTCCATAAGCGATTAGACGAACTATCTAAGTTTGATGAGGCAATATTGATGGCCGATTTCCACCAAATGGTTGATAAGCAAAGGCAAAAGGTGTGGCATGGCTGACATATCAAAATAAATTCCTTCACAGTCAGGGGGAACGTTTTGTTATATGATATTAAGTTCTTGAAGTTTCTGGGAAAGCTACAGATGCATTGGTTAGGACCGTTTGTTGTTGCAGAGATTAGGGAGTCTGGAGATGTCAAGATCGCGCAATTGGATGGAGTATTGCTACCAAGTTGGGTGAATGATGAACACCTAAAACATTTTCTCACATCAACTAATGTTA
This sequence comes from Pinus taeda, assembly GCA_000404065.3. Classification (NCBI taxonomy): domain Eukaryota; kingdom Viridiplantae; phylum Streptophyta; class Pinopsida; order Pinales; family Pinaceae; genus Pinus; species Pinus taeda. The sequence continues at coordinate 21,432 of APFE031531878.1, forward strand.
CTCATAATTGATTAGATCTCCACAAGTGGATCATAGGTAGGAGTGAGAAGATTCGGTAGGAGTCAGTAGTTGCGTCGGTTAGTTTTTTTTCTTTCATCTTTTCTTTTTCTCTGATAAGTCTGCCCTTGAAGTTTCCAAATAAGTCTCTATGAATGTAGTCCCAGTTGCAGTTTTCTTTCCACCAAACCTCAATTGTTTTGGTTGGGGGGGGAGGGAGTCACATGTGTTAAGAGACCTTTCTATAATACTTAGAAACCAATTCTAGTGTCAGCCCAGATTCCCGTAAAATATTTCCCATTATAAAAATAATTAATTCCTAAATCTCTTCCATTACAATAACATAATTACCCATCAACTCCACCTTTCCTTTTTCATAATTGTGTCAAGAAAGTCAGGTCCAGCTCAGCTGGTGATCGGATTAACATGTTCGAGTCTACATAGGGAAATTTATCATAGTAATTAGTTAGGGGGTCTCGTCATAAACATTGGGTAAAGATTGTCTATTTAATTTGCATGACAATGTCGAATTTCTCAAGGTATTAAGCTAAGGTGGTAGAGTCACTCCAGTTGCATTTTGGTTCCAAGTGATGTCGTTCAAGGATTAGCTACTAGCCCTCGGTGATTCTAGTTTATGAGCGCCACTCTAGCATGATGAAGGCAATTTTATTTTCTCTTGAGTTTGGGTTGGATGAAATAATTTTTGTATCATAGCTCCTTTATGAAAAGTGTGACAAAGCAACGCTAGTCAATAATGATCTATCAGACTCATTCCAATTTCCATCCATGAAGCACAAGGTATACAGAAATTCAGTCACAAAAGAAGATGGAATGCTATAAATCAAGGTCAAGACTGACTTTAGAGCGATCCAAAAATCTACCCTACTAAATTTGGGGAGTTTGCCTATGTTTGGCACAACTCTAGTAGCAATGCAATGCACCAAGTTTTTGATCAACAAAATGCACGGTGGGCCACTTTGGCTCAACAAGGAGTATCCAATTCACGCAGTTGATATTCAGAGGCTTACAGGTCTATTAGCAGCATGAGAGTAGTTTCAACCACATTTGAGATGAATCCCAAGATAAATAAAAAGGAGGGTGATGCAGACTACCACACCACGTATGATGCCAAGAGAGGAGGAAAGGGATCATACATAGACACTATCAACTCCCCAAAAATTATGTTCGCCTACCACATTATTACAAGGAAGCTGATGCATCACTTTTCTAAGAACAAGTGCACACTGGATATGATTTTAGTAGTAGAGCATTGTGCAGCAAGTGCCCATCTAAAATGGTGTGCTTTCCTCCTCCATGAATTGATTAAAGCATGTGAATATGTCTATAAGTCGACCACAAATTTCATTTACGATTATCTTTTCATTGCCATGGCAATGTGGAAGTGGTGCCCACTAGAGGGCTAGGATTTAGCTCAAATTACAGAAGACCAACCCTTGGCCCTCCGATATGTGCCTTGAATAACTTTAGGAGACCCGAGCAGCAAAGAGATAAATGAGGCTTTGTTCGACGGTTGGTATATAAATATTCCGGAAGTAATTAGAGTTGCAAAACAGATCCCCAGATCACTACTTGATGAGTATTCAATAGAAATTTGGTTCAGTGCTACTCACGAGAGAACCAGTGTGATGTCACACTATGTTCACCCTCATACCTTCCAGATGCGGCTTCAGAAATTTGTATTATCTGCTGAAGCCTTCCATGTAGAGGTTAGGTCATGGTCGGGAGTCAAAGAGGAAATTAGAGAAGGAAGGTACCTATATTTATTTGATAGGATGGTGCCACTACCATTACCAGGAGAAACAATTGTGGAGTCCAAGAAGTGGATGGCCGAATAGGAGCTGCAACTAGTCATCTCACAATTGAAGAAGCACATGAGCTCCCTAAAGGAGGCCATCGTAGATATCGACATATTGTTAGGTTCGGTTTCCAACTCTTCTGAACCTCAAGGTTTAATACAACAAAATCCTCTCATTACTACCCCTCTTATTCTTATAATGCTAGTTGTAGGGTTCCATTCACAATCTAAGCCCGCCATCCCCAAAGCCCTTAAAGAAAAAGTCACCAAGCCTCTAGGCAGGGCCAAGAAGTAGAAACCAACCCCTAGAGCTTGCATTGATGACCTCACCCTTAAAGAGCCCTAGTCCAACATTTCCTCTCCCATCATCAAAGAGATTCTACCTTCCACATTAGCTGCATCTCCTAGCTTACACAACCCATCACCACACACTGCATCTCCATCCACCACCCTCTCAAACACCATACCTTCTTGGACACTTCTAGGCATGGAGACAAACACGGAAGTTGACTTAGTTATTCAGAATAGCATGACAGTTTGGTGGAGGAGTTGTCACCGCCTCCATGATGTCATTATTGCTAGATTCAGTTCCATTTTTGAATACAAGGCCCATCATTCCATAGTCCCTCATTACCACTATTGAGCTCGTCGCACTACCATTTCATTTAGTTCCCCCCATTGCATCACTCCCCATTTCCATCTAGAAAACTCCTCCATTTGCAGAACCATCACAACAAGGTACCTCACCTCATGGACACTTAGATAAGTCTGTCACTAGTGGGCAGCCCCTATGGATTTGATTCTTCGATCCATCCACCAAGCAGAAGAATGATCTTTAAAGCTACTCCTTAGCCCATTTGTTCAATTTTATTCAACAAGCTGCACAGAGGGTAGAAAACATGCATAATGACCTCACTGTTGACCATAAGTAGTAGAAACAACAAATTCTTGCACTCATACTTGAACAAGACCAAATTTCTCAAGACAAGAAACAACTATAGGAGCATGTCAAGCATATCACCTCGCAATTCTAGGCACTGTGGACATCCATTTATGATGTTGTAACTGATGTGCCATAAGATTTCTTTGCTTGGATGTTGGTCGATGCTGTGAACTTATCTGGACTGCATGAAATGGGTTAATCATGATCAACCAATTGATCAAGAAAATCCTTGTTGCTATGAGGAGTGCATTTGTAGACCCTGGCACAACATATGCCAATGAGATTGAGCAAAGGGTTACCATTGCAGCTTCTCTAAAGGACTCCATTGTCGAGGAAATGAATGATGTATACACCCTACTATAGTAGGTTCATGACTACTTAGGAATCCTGACAAATAAGAATCAACCAGTCTATCCACTCTGAAATTGACTTAATCAACTCCTCACTGCTACCAAGAAAAAAACAAACAAGGAGAAAAGGAACAGTTCCGAGCAGAATTCACCACTTTGAAAGGTCGCATCCAACAGATTGAAGATGAGTCAACCTAGATAAAACATATACTCTGTCAACTTCAGCCCCTGGCTCAAGCACATGTCGACACACTATAGGAGCTAAGTGATGACATGGAGGTACAATGTGCTTCCTTACTAACAGAACGACCATCACAACCAATGTCCAACACAACGACTAAATTCCTCACACAAGTAGTTGCGATCATAGATACTTGGAAAATGACGCTCAATAACTACAATCAATTATTCCATGTGACAATTGTGTCTATGTCTGAATTAGGGCTTTTGTTTAAAGAAGTTGTCCAAGATGAGGTAGCAACAACACGAGAGGAAGCACTAGCAGTAGCATTCGCAAAAGAACCAGTAGTAGCACCATTAGAAGCACCCGTAGAAGTGCCAACATAAGCATTAATAAAACTGACGACACTAAAGGAAGATTGACTTGAGGATGAGTCAATGAAATGTGGTTGGGGACTACTGGGGCCTTCATTTTTGTGATATTTTGTGAAGAAATAGGCTACCGAAAAGTGGCATAAACAGTCATTGGAAAGTTTTGGAGCTACGAGCCATGGAAATACAGAAGACTAAAGGAAGACTAACAATTGTGGAAGAGTGGCAAGAAGAAGAAGGGGAAACCAAACTTGTAAATAGAAGGAGTAGTCGACGATGAAGATAACCAAGCAAGGGAAAAGGAACTGGAAGTTAGGGTTGGTGGAAAAAGATAAAAAGCAAAGAGGAGAGCGGAGAAGGAGTTGGTTGCTTATGTTGTGTTCCTGGTATTTCCATTCTTCGTGTTTTGCAAAGCTATGAGAACAACCTTGTGGTTATATTTGTATGAGTTTATATCCCTTTTGTAAGAGTTCTAATGCTTAGTAAGAAGCTACGAGTCTTATGTAGTGTGATTATTTTGATAGTAATGAAGAAGATTGTTATGGGATTATAATGTGATCATTACGTGTTATTCTGGTTGTTAAAAGATTTCCTATATGCACATGTTTAGGTAGTCTCTCTGTTATAGAATGCATAGAATTTTGCGATATGGCTTCTTTGAATGTTAAGTTATTGTCCCTTGCTCTCTATCTTTTGATATGGTTTACCTGATATCAGATTCCAACCCTCCTCTAACTTAGGTTGTGGCACACCTCGGGTGAGACTCCTTACCCATCTAGGATAAGGTGAAAATGTAAGTGTTGTACTAGACTAAAACGGAGCCTTATTGTCCCTTGTGCCTAAACCTAGGGTCCTAACACTATTGCTATTTAGATGCCAACAATAGTTGTGTTTTATCGGTCATCGACAAATTCTCCAAGATGGCCATTCTGGCGGCCTATAAGAAGAGTATCACAACAGAAGCCACTCTCAAAATCTTATTTTAACAAGTGTGGGTACAATTTGGATCCCACAATCCATTATCTCAGATTGGGACAATAGGTTCCTAAATTCATTATGGTCAAACCTTTGGTCATTTTTAGATACCAAGCTCACTATGTCCATGACCTTCCACCACCAAACTGATGACCAGACATAGGTGATCAACAAGATGATCATGCATATCCTGTGCATGTACAAATAAAAGCATCCATGCACATGGGATGAAAGCCTCCCTTATGCCTATCACAGCTAGGGCAGAGCTCTCCATAACTCAACTAGCCATATCCCCTTTCGAGTGGGACTAGGGTTCTAGCCACTATGTCACATTGATGTTTCCATACCACTTGCAACTACTCAAGAAGTTTCATCTCATGTCCATTCTGAAGCTGAAAAAGCAAACAAATTCATTGATTTCATTCATCACATCCTCTAGTAGGTCCATGACATATTAGAAATAGCAAATTCTAAGTACAAACAACATCATGACCAACATAAGGTGCCACACAAGTTTCAGGTGGGTGACGAAGTTTAGTTACATGTGCAGAAGGAGTGCCTTGCTAGGGCCTACCACAAGCTTCACTCAATTTTATATGGGCCTTACACCATCACTAACGATGTAGGGGCAAATTCTTTCAAGCTCAGCATTCCACCATTTCTTGGTCTCCACCCAGTATTCCATGTAGACAATACTTTTCCCCATTGCTAGACAAATAAGACATTGCCAAGTAGTTGACACCAAGAAAGCTCAACCCAAGCTACATCAAAGAGGAAAAATTTGATAGGATCATGGATAAAAATATCAATAACACTTTCTACTAGAAGATCCAACTATATCGGGTTGTCAAAGTTGTCCAACTCATGCACCAAGGCAAGTGGCTCACCTGGGACCAACTTCAACAGAAGTTTCCCCATCTCATGGAGGCACTCAACGCAATGGGGACCATTTCTTCCTAAGGGGGGAGGATTGATCGAGGTGGATATTGGTGTCAAATCGCATATTACAGTTGGACACACACCATTGTTTCTTTCAATTTTTTAGTTTCCTTAATTGTAGCACAATTTACTATTTTTGGTAGATTTTCGTGTCCTCGACTTCTCGAGCGGTTTTGAGTTTCTAAATGACGCTTTTTAGGAGAATGGGAAAACGTGTGTCTTTGAATTACACTTGTAGTCGAGCATTGTAGTACTTGGATATATCTTTCTAACGAGGTATCATGTGCATGAAACAAAGATCGTATGCCAAACTTACAACTCTAAGAAGTTGATGTACCAACTTACCCTAGCGCAGCCCTTAGTTTTAGCGCTTCATCTCCTAGGGTTAGATTTTTGGATGTTTAGGGTTTTCCACTATTTCTCAGTAATAAGTACGCCTTCAATCCTCATTGTAAAATAATTCAGAGGCATATAGCCGCCACATCTCTTCTCAAAGATCATCTACCATCGCCCGAGCTCATTTATTTCCATTCTTTATGTAAGTATATTTCAGTTATTTGATATTAATGAAATGAAGTTTTATTTCTGTTTCATATCAGTGTTTATGTTTGTATCTATATTTTTTTGCATTCTTGTATAAGCCTGGATCATCTTTGCAACTAATATATGGGCTCAAGTAAGCCACCCAGTAAGATTTACTCTAATACAACAGAAAGGAGATAATGCGTACTTTTGTTATTTTTTTTATGTTTATTCCATAATACTAATTGAAAATATTAAATCCTACTTTAGGAAAAACTAATAAAACTAATCAATGTCACCAGTGATAATTAGGACTTCATATTAAGTGAGGAATGTTAGATATAATGATAATCAATTTAAATAATAGAAATATTCTGAATTTATATTTAAATAAAGAGCGCTAATACTCATTTTAATTATATGATTAAATTGAGTATTCTAACATTCAGGAGATAGGGAAAAATTCATGAAATATAGATTTCATATTCATCTAAAATCATAGATGTATATAATAATATATAGCATATAGGATTGCTAAAGAAAAACAAACTTTCTTGAAAATATCTTGAGGTCTTCAAAATCGATCAAAAATAGTTGATAAATAATATCAGTCTTAATTTAATGAAAATTCATATGACAGACCTTTCCTTCATCAAAGGGGGCCATATATATAGAGGAAATATCTGTAATAAAATAAATATTATTCACTACTTTGATTAAAAAACCATCTTTGTCAATAGTAAATTCATTGCACAGATGTAATAAAATTTCTAAATTAAAAGTTTAGATGTTAAAGTTATTATGGAGATTGCTCAAAATGGTTATTAGTTTGATCTTCACCCAATGAAATGGAGTCAACTTCCAACTTTCATGGGATGTATCTTGATCCTTCCCTTCTTTTTCATTTCCCGTGCAAAAATAAGTTTAACACATATGGTAACTTAGAAAATTAAGAAAATTATACAACAAATTAACTATCATTAAAATATGGAAATATTTATTTAAAACTCAATCATGGTTTAACTTTATCTAATTATCTCATTTTCACGTGTTTCAATGATATGATCCAGGTATCTAGGGTTTGGTAAATGAGATGAGTAGTTCTTGATGAAGGAGTCTAGATACCATATTTATCTTAATCACAAGTTAATTGTACTTCTTGATTATTTTAAACCATGTTTAAAATAAACTTATCATTTGATCTGGTCATCTAGTGTGTGGAACATACATAGTGCCTTTTGTTTGAGAAATTGGCTAGATGGTGGATTCTAAAACAGGGTAATCGATCTTCTAGGAGGTGGAGGTGGTGGAGCTTGTTCATTTTTGTCTGAGACCATATAGTCAGATGTCTTTACATAAGACATCTGATCATCCAAGAGGTGGATAGGCCACAACATTGGACATTTATCACTAGCTTGGATGGGACGATTTGGCGTGAAATTCAAACATATTTAAATTGAATTAAATATAATAGTGGGTTTGATTTATTGAGAAAATGAGAATAAGCGAAATCATCCCATAAGGAATCTAGGGAATTAAAGGAATATCACTTGAATGAACAAGGAAGATGTCATATCGGGTAGATTGAAAAAAATTAGCCTTCAACTTAAACACTATTATTTACAAGATTTATAAGATAAAAGAAAAATGTGTGATTTCAGAAAAATGAAAGGAAACTGAACTTCTGATGCTATACAAAAGACATTAATCAAGTGAAAATAAAATTTTTAAATAGGTTCCCCATTTATTTTGGAAAAAATGGGGTGTTTTTGTATACATGACAACAAATGGCGACATGCTAGGAAGAACCAATTATCTATCATAAAGGATACTGATCAAGATAAAATCTTAAATAATAATCTCTAAACAATTACAAGTATCAACTAGAATGTATGATATTTAAAAGTAGATAATTTTATCAATAGGAATACTTATATTTTGTTTAATATTTCTTCAAGACCAAAACATGGAATTTTTTACTAATTATTTATTTTAACTGATTTTGAATTTGAATTTTTAAGTATGAGCCTTAATTTCAACAAGATATACTACATAAATTAGTTACTCATCTCTCTTTAACCTAGCATTTTTTCATTTCCCACGAGCATCCATAGCCTCAATGAAGGTGCCATATTACTGTACAAGTATGGCCCCGCTGCTAGTGATAATCCATATCCTCAATGGGTTTACTTGTACTTCCCACATAGTATGGTGCTTTCAACTTATTTTTATGTGATTTTAGGATCTCCTTTTAGGTTTAGGACAATATTTGAACTTGCTATTGTTGGGATTGTGTTGGCATTGATGCCTACAGTGACATGCATGGACTTGGCACTGTGATGAACCTAATGTTTGAGTAATGGACTTAAAGATGCTAATTGAAGTCACTGATAACATTTTTGAGGAATACTGATAATTTTTTTGACGTTAGGAAGTGGACATTAATTAACCATAGCCAATATTCATCTCGAAACTAGATTTAAATTTCAAAAATTGCATTCATAACTCATGTTACCTGTTAGTAATCCATGTTTTCATTGCTTGACATGGAAAACAACATAGTGCATCAAATACATGGATTTTCTTCTATTGGATGTCACATGATATTATGGTTTCAATGCTTATTTGGTCATTTTAAGCAAGCAATTTTATAATGGGTATCTTGATGGTAAATACCCTTGGCATTTTGTTAGTCTATTTGAGAAGCAATCCATATATATAAACAAACATGAAATTGAATTAGTGAATCAACTAAGCATTTTGGGTAGTGTTATTTTGTTTTAATTTGTTCTAGAATAGGTATGTAAGTCTGTGCATTGTTCAATAGATCGAGTATTGTGATGAAGTAATGCAGAGATCAAGCGATAGGATCAAACAACTAATATCCTATACTTCTGAGATGTGGTTTGACTGGTGATTGAGAGTGATTGGGTGAAATTCAAGCCTGGATAAATACACGTTCTAAAGTCTCTCATGGCCATTGACTTCTGAAGTAATAAGGACTCATGTGATTGCATAGAAAATATTTTCAAATCAATATATCTATGGTTGAAAGTTTGGAGCATTGATGGTGATTTATCACTAACTTTATTTGATGTGTGCTCATAAATGTTTGATTCATTAAGGTGTTGTCGATCTAAATTTGTGTACAAGAGTTTAGACCTCTATTTATGTTCGTAAGTCATGAACTGATCTTTCTATGGTGTTATTCAGTACAATTCTACTCTTATCGATCAATGCTATGGTGTGATTATCCCTCGGTGTGTGTGATAGTTTGTCCAAACAACATAGAGTTTTGATAAGGTGTAACACCCTTCTCCCACATCTACCTAAGTAACTAGCCATCTGGGGTAACCTACATGTCTAAACAACGGAATTAAGTGTAGGGATCTCATACTTATCTAAGAATTTCTATGAACCATTATTCCCTGATGTCATTTTTTGCATTATCATATATTAGGCGATAGATACATTATGCATACATTTACAAGTAAAAACATGTTGATAGCTATACATAGTTTTTGTCATAAAACATACATAT